>BSUD01000004.1:5901510-6012302 GCA_033239045.1 Fagopyrum esculentum | reverse complement strand
GCCGTGGAGTTTGGGAGGTTCTCTGATGTCGGGCCAGACTGGTTTACAGGAAGGGCGCAATCCACTCCCATAGGGTACACGGATTGTGTGACCGATACTCGTACAGCTGGACATTGTACTCAGAGGCGGGGATGTATCGGTCCTCGTGTCACATACTTTCATCTATCTATATATATATATATATATACGGTTTTTGTGTGAATGGTTATTATATAAAGATAATAAATGGGTAAATGTGTGATATCATGCTGATGTGTTTATCTTTCATGATTGTGCTTGTGCTTATGCATTACCTCATATATGTATGGTTAGCTAACGGTTTCATACCGTGTTGTAGATGTTTACAGGTTAGGCGCTACTGGGTGATCTGGCAGGGTGACAGGCCGAGGACTCTCGTACATTAGGTGGTTGGTTTGGGTTTGTTGTGTTCCCCTCCTTCGTGAGGATGTTCTTTTGTACCTCATGTGTGAGGTTGTCGTTTTATATACTCGGCTATGTTGTTGTTTACTTTGGGTCGTACAGTTTATACTATTTTATGTATTTGTTTTATATCTGTCAGTGCCATGTTGTAAGGTCCAGTGAACTTGTTGTCAGGCTAGGGTCAGGATCCATTGTGAGATCCTAGCCCAATGTGACATCCCGAGTCCCGCGGATTCGGGGTGTTACACTAGTCATTGATACTTAATGAGTTTTTTTTGTTACAATAAAATATCGGAACGAGACATTTTTCTATGGACACGACAACCATGATCAATTGGTGAAGATAGCTAAGGTCGGTGTATGATCCACAAGTAACATCTATGTGTTTCTGTTATTGTCTTTTCCAGTAAAAATTGAAATATTCTGCTTGCTAGTCATAGATACTTAATGAGTTTTTTTTGTTACAATAAAATATCGGAACGAGCCATTTTTCTATGGACACGACAACTATGATCAATTGGTGAAGATAGCTAAGGTCGGTGTATGATCCACAAGTAACATCTATGTGTTTCTGTTCTTGTCTTTTCTAGTAAAAATTGAAATATTCTGCTTGCTAGTCATAGATACTTAATGAGTTTTTTTGTTACAATAATATATCGGAACGAGCCATTTTTCTATGGACACGACAACCATGATCAATTGGTGAAGATAGCTAAGGTCGGTGTATGATCCACAAGTAACATCTATGTGTTTCTGTTCTTGTCTTTTCCAGTTAAAACTGAAATATTCTGCTTGCTAATCATAGATACTTAATGAGTTTTTTTTGTTACAATAATATATCGGATGGAGCCATTTTTCTATGGACACGACAACTATGATCAATTAGTGAAGATAGCTAAGGTCGGTGTATGATCCACAAGTAACATCTATGTGTTTCTATTCTTGTCTTTTCTAGTAAAATTGAAATATTCTGCTTGCTAGTCATAGATACTTAATGAGTTTTTTTTGTTACAATAATGTAATAGCTAGGATTTCCGAATTCTAATTAATGTTGATTAACTTAATCGTTGATAGTTATTGACATATAACTCGCGAAGATTTCGCAAGTGATGAGTAAGAGTCCCACCGTTATGTTCCTGGCGTAATTTTGGACGTTTGGGAAAATTTTTACTTTTTCCCCCGGGTAATTATATTTACCCTCCGGTGTTATTTGGAGCATTTGGGAGCTCCAATTAATAAAAATGCAGTTGAGAGAAATGATCAGGACATCGGATATGTCTTAGATATGAAAGAACATGGAGAGGCAAAACGGCCAAAAGAGTCGCTATTTCGTTTCTTAACGTCTAAGAAAGACGGCTTAGGAATACACGTTTTCCGAGCCAGTTGTGTAATAATTATCCCTACAATATTCCAGATTTAATGTTCCAATCTCGAGAAGTTTGGAGAAAGAGGTTCGACCCGCCTTTGGATCGGTTAAAGGATAATTATCGACTTTACTAAAGGATAATTATCGTCTTCACTATAAATAGCGGAAAATCCTTTATTAATTCATTTCCTTTCACGTTTTCTCGTAAAAGCTCCGATTTCTCTCAACCTTCAAACTCAGATCTACTCTCCGTTTCTAATCCGATTTCAATTCCGTTTGAGTTTCTGGATTCCTCTCTTCATTCTCTTCATATCGGTACCGAGTTTCCGCATTTCCGAGTATATGGAGGGCTGGTCGAGCATATATGTAACCAGGACGGTTCCGTCGCTCAGATTCCGATGAATTTGATGTTGTCCATGCGTAGCCTGCGTCGTTGTGATTCCGAATCTTCTTTCAGATCGTCAATCGGGTTAGTAACGAATAAGTTATGAATTTATTCGTTTTCCGTACTGCGATTTGGCCTAAATTGACTTTAGACTTGTCAAATAGGACAATTAGAAATTCCATTATGGTCGTTATATTATTCTGGTGATTATGGGTTCTTGTTTGATGAAATCTGATGACAGGGGGTTCAGAAATTGCCTGCGGGCAAAACGTTATTCTGGCAAAATCTAATTAATTAATTAAAGGTTAATTAATTAAATTAGGATTAAAATTGAGATTGAGGAATGTTGATTAGATACTACCTTGAGATTTGAGGAATTGTGAGCTATGTTGAGATATTGAGGTTTAGTTGGTTGTGAGGCTCATAGATTGAGTATGATCCTTATGGATCCCTTTGGGTCTAGGTGTGACCCCTTTGATGAATAGAGGTTGATATATCTCTTTATGCCTTTTTATAGGCCGTGTTGTCCCTCCAGTGTAGAGGTGATCGTGGTTGATTTTGTACGAGGTTGAGGTAAGTCCGTAGGACTTACTTAGCTACCATCCCTATATTGGGTGTTTGCATGAGTGGTGTGTGCTTTATATGTTTGCTATGATATCATGAGTTGTCGTTTTTATCGACCTATGTTCTATTGACTGCCCCACTGCGTGGCTGTGATAACCTTTCCCTTTCATCCCGCCGTGGAGTTTGGGAGGTTCTCTGATGTCGGGCCAGACTGGTTTACAGGAAGGGCGCAATCCACTCCCATAGGGTACACGGATTGTGTGACCGATACTCGTACAGCTGGACATTGTACTCAGAGGCGGGGATGTATCGGTCCTCGTGTCACATACTTTCATCTATCTATATATATATACGGTTTTTGAGTGAATGGTTATCATATAAAGATAATAAATGGGTAAATGTGTGATAGCATGCTGATGTGTTTTATCTTTCATGATTGTGCTTGTGCTTATGCATTACCTCATATATGTATGGTTAGCTAACGGTTTCATACCGTGTTGTAGATGTTTACAGATTAGGCGCTACTGGGTGATCTGACAGGGTGACAGGCCGAGGACTCTCGTACATTAGGTGGTTGGTTTGGGGTTGTTGTGTTTCCCCTCCTGCGTGAGGATGATCTTTTGTACCTCCTATGTGAGGATGTCGTTTTATATACTCGGCTATGTTGTTGTTTACTTTGGGTCGTACAGTTTATACTATTTTATGTATTTGTTTTATATCTGTCAGTGCCATGTTGTAAGGTCCAGTGAACTTGTTGTCAGGCTAGGGTCAGGATCCATTGTGAGATCCTAGCCCAATGTGACATCCCGAGTCCCGCGGATTCGGGGTGTTACAGCGGTTCTCTAACCCTTGAAGCTTTCCCAATATCGTTTCCAATATGGGATCTGACTTCTCCTTCCCCGAAGTGTTTTCTCCATTAGACGATTGCCCCTGGCTTTTCAAAGGAGTAGAGGAAGAGGAAGGTGGAGTTAGTGAATTTGAGTTGGAAGGGTAAGAGTTACCGGAATTTTGTTGATTTGAGCGCCAATTGTTGTTGTTTGAACCCCTATTGTTGTTCCAATCGTTGTTCCGGTTGTTGTTGTTTCCATTCCAGTTATTATTCCGGTTGTTGTTCCGGTTATTGTTGTTGCCGCCATTGTTGTTGCCCAAATAACCAACATCCTTCCCTTGTTGCTTTGGGAAGTTGGTCTTGATAGCCTCCTTCAACTCTTTGATCTCATTGTTGAGGGAGAAAATCTGATTTTGAGCTTCATGTGTGAGCTTAGCTCCTTGCTCCACACGATTTCCCTCCACTTTCCGGTGGGAATACTTCTCTATGACTCTTGCTTGCTTCTCGATGAAGTCCCAAGCGTCATCTTCTCTCATGTCCATGAACGTTCCACATGAGAGGGATTGGAGGTTGAATTGCGTTCCCGCATCCAGCCCCTTGTAGTAAATTTCTAGTAGGGCAAGCTTGGATATGCCATGATGAGGGCAATCCAAGAGCAAATCCTGAAACCTTTCCCAAGATTGAAACAAACTTTCGTTAGGTCTCATGGAAAAAGCATTAATCTTACCTCTAAGTTCCGCCGTTTTGGAGGGCGGGAAGAATTTGGTGAGAAACTCCGCGGAAAGGTCTTCCCACGTGTCTAGTTTCCCATTAGGAAGAGCTTGGTACCAAGACAACGCTTTCCCTTTCAAAGAGAAGAAGAAGGGTTTAAGCTTGTAGCTGTTGGTAGCGCTCTTCGGTCTCATCGTCTCCATCATACACTTGAAGTTTTGCAAGTGTTGGTGTGGAGATTCGGCGTGGTTGTTGTGTTGGATTCATCCGCTGGCCAAGAGTTCTTGGCTCATTATCCACACGTTCGACCCTCACATTCCTAGGTGGAATGCGGCGATTAGCAGCTCCTTGTGGATGGAAAGGATTCATATTGATCGTGGGATCAATCTCCTCTAATGGGGGCATGGAAGAGTCACTATCATCAGCGGACGAGTGGCTTCTTCTTCTAGTTCTTGATCCCCTCCTTGAGGATTTCTTGCTTCCTTTATTCTTAAGGTCACTTAACTCCATCCTCATTTGGAACATCGCATCCTGCAGATTGCTAACTTCAGATTGATGACGATCCATTTCATCCCGGCGGAGGTTCTCGTTCCATTGGAGTTGAGCTTCTTTCTCCGCCAACTCCGTTTGAAGATCACGTTCGTGTTCTTCGGCCATCTTCTTTTCCTTGCGCTTTTGCCTCAAGGTTTTCTCTAGCTCTTGATCAAGAGGTAAGAGATCTTCGGTATTCCTAGACCTGCGCATGCACTCAAAGTAATATCAAATAACGAGAGCAAGCTCCCAAGCTTGACAACCGGCTACCGAATTCGGCCGAAACCAAATCCCCCGCAACGGCGCCAAAAACTTGTTCGCCCCTAAAGGTGTGTGCAAATAAGCTTTAAATTTATAAAACTAGAATCAAGCAGCGAACCCGCAGTGTACGGATCGACGTAGCTAAGCAAGAATTCTAGAGTATCGAACACAGGGATTTGGGTGGGAACAAATTCGATTGCAGATTATCAAGCAAGTAAATATGAGAGTTTTGCAAATATTGGGAAAACAACAATCCTAAAGATCCAAGTATCCAGCTGTGACAATCGATTCAAGATATACTTAATGATATAAAGACAGAGTTGAGATATGAAGAGGTATACTAATGTAAGGTAATCGTACGGTGAAGTTCCAAAAACCTTATGTAACTCACCTACAAGACACTCTCTATACAGGTTGTTGAGGCTCAATATAGAAAGATTCTAAAGATGAAAATTTATGTCAAATACCCAAACTTATAACCCAAAGATCAAGACTAACTTAACCGATTGAGGTTGTGACACTCACAATCGAGGTAGAGGTTGTTGAGGCTTCACTACCACCTAGAAAAGACAAGTCTAAACTAAGTTAAAGCAAATCTTTAACTTTGGATTAAAGTAAAAGCAAGTTCGTAGATTTAGGAGAAATTACGGTTAGTTCTTGGTATTCCACGGTCGTGGACTCAAGAACAGGCCGTAATTTATGGTTTGTCGGCGATTCTCTCTAACTCTCAGGGTCTAATCTGTTTGCGATCGATCTATCATCATCTAAGCCACAACTATCAACCCTTCACCTTAGAATTGTTAAGGGTTTTTAGCCAATAACAGTCATGTTGATATCAATTCAAGAATTAAAAGATAAAAAGATGAAAACTTTCAAGTACTTTCAATAATCTTCAACCCAATCTCAAAGTCACAATCAAGAACGAGTGTTGTCAAAGGATTCAAGATAAAGTAAACAATCACAACCTTAGGAAAGAAGGGAAAACGGGATGTCAATCCGTTTTCCAAATCAAACCTAAACAAGAAGAGAGATCTTCTTGCAAAATCTTCCAAAAGCTTCGATCTTCCGCCAATCTGGAGATCTCAACAGCAATCTCCACAAAAAGTGTGAGATTAGGGCAATTCCCCGATGCGAAATTCGATCTCCAATGAGATGATCAATGCTTCCAAGCGACGGTGTAAAATGAGGTAGCGGGCGTAAACGATCCTAAGCGTCGATGAAGCGTGGATTGCCAAAATTCCCTTCTAAGCCCAGATGCCGGAATCTTGCTTTGTCCGTCTTTTTATAGGGCAAGATAAAATATCGGCCCGGCCCAACCTTCAAAAGATCGTGGCTTCAAAGTGTGGCGAAAAGATTCGCCAAGATCACGGTCGTGGAAGTTTCCACGACCGTAATTTAGGGCGTGGATTAGGTCACGGTTTGCATCATATATTCCACGACCGTAATAGTTACTGGAATGCATCACGCTTCTCTTGCAAGGTTCCACGGCCGTGGAACTGAACGTGGTTCGTAGTACGGCCGTATTTTAGAGCGTGGTTTAGGGCAAGAACGTGATTCTTCCCTAGCCTCGTGCATTCCTCAAGCTAAACTTCAATTTGCTTCCAAAGAATGTCCTCAATCTATGGACATATCAAATCAACTCTTCTTTGCTCGATTCCGTTCGGAAATAACTCCAAATCACCTATAATCAACATAGAACTAGTGTAGACATCCATATCGACAATATAGGTAATACTAACTCACATATGCACAAAGTTCAATAAAAAACTATCAATATGAATCAAATACGTTTAGAAAACGTGCCTAAAATATCACAATATTTCATGCTAACACCTTGTCAAAGACAAGTCATGTTCTAAATTAGGGTTTTATGGATTAGGGTTTGTTATAAAAATCTTATCATTTCATGTGAAGTGGTGTTACATAAAATGATAAAATTTTCAAGATATTGTGTCCGACTAAGTAGACAAATAGGGATTAACGGATCAAAATCCGGTTTGCTACGGGAATAAACGGAATAAAAATTCCGGATATTACAGGTATGAACTTCCGGTATAAAAAATTTCGGTATGAACTTCCGGTATGAAAATTTTCGTTATGAACTTCCAGTATGAACGGTATGAACTTCCGTTATAAAAAATTTCGGTATGAACTTCCGGTATGAACTTTTGGTATGAACCTCCGGTATGAACGGTATGAACTTCCGGTATAAAAAATTTCATTATGAAGTTCCGGTATGAAAAACTTCGTTATGAACTTCCGGTATGAACTTTCGGTATGAACTTCCGGTATGAACTTCCGGCATAAAAAATTTTGGTATGAACTTCCTGTATGAAAAACTTCGTTATGAACTTCCGGTATGAAAAACTTCGTTATGAACTTCCGGTATGAACTTTCGGTATGAACTTTCGGTATGAACTTCCGGTATGAACTTCCGGTACGAACTTCAGGTATGAAAAATTTCGGTATGAACTTTCGGTATGAAAATTTTCGTTATGAACTTCCGGTATGAACTTTCGGTATAATAAATTTCAACATGAACTTCCGGTATGAAAAACTTCATTATGAACTTTCAGTATGAACTTCCGGTATGAACTTTCCGTATGAACTTCCGGTATAAAAAATTTCGGTATGAACTTCAGGTATGAAAAATTTCGTTATGAACTTCCAGTATGAACGGTATGAACTTCCGCTATGAACTTCCGTTATAAAAAATTTCGGTATGAACTTCCGGTATGAAAAACTTCGTTATGAACTTCCGGTATGAACTTTCGGTATGAACTTCCGGTACGAACTTCCGGTATAAAAAATTTTGGTATGAACTTTCGGTATGAAAAATTTCGTTATGAACTTCCGGTATGAACTTTCGGTATAAAAAATTCCGGTATGTACTTCCGGTATGAAACTTTGTTATGAACTTCCGGTATGAACTTTCGGTATGAACTTCCGGTATGAACTTCCGGTATGAACTTTCGGTATAAAAAATTTCAGTATGAACTTCCGGTATAAAAAATTTCGGTATGAACGGTGTAAAAATTTTGGTGTGAACTTTTGGTATGAAAAACTTCGTTATGAACTTCCAGCATGAACTTTCGGTATGAACTTCCGGTATGTAAAATGTCCGGTATGTAAATGTCCGGTATGAAAACAAAATATAAAAAGGAAAATAAAATAAAGTAAAATAAAAAAACAAATTCAGTAATTAAAATCAAAATTTCAAAACTAACATCAAATATTCTTTCTTTTTTAATAGAAGGGTTAATTAGTTTATTTTACCATTAAATGAAAGTGGTAAAAAAAATCATGGGGTATATTTACTAAATAGAAAACTAGAATAAGCCTAGTTAGTATACAATAAAATAAAAAAAACCTACTTACCTAATTTGCCCGAAATTTGTAGATTAACATGAAAAATAAGAAAAATAAGAAAAGTGGGCTTAAGAAGTTTACGTTAAGTATATGTGAAATCAGGATATGACCTTATAAGTTAACATTGTAACGTAACGGAAAAGTTTGACAATCAATCTATAGTATCTTTTGAAAAATAAAAAGTTTCTAATTTAGATATTGTTTTAGTAAAAATTTTTTTTAATTTAATTTATGATTTAGTAAAAAATATAATTCGAGAAAAAACAAGTATATAAATAGCTAAAGGTTACCACACAAAAAAAATGATGATTTTCAACAAATTCCATTTTAATATGTTGTACTGTTTCGTCAACGGCAAATATTTCTTGGTTTTTAAAAATTTTATTTCTTATATTTTTCTTAGTTTGAAGAAACACTCCGACCAAAACATAGTTTCTCAGCCCGACACTGTGGGCATGATACCTGATGGGTCGACGAGGCCGGGCTCAATCACTAATGGGCCAACACGAGCCCAAAGAAGCCCATAAGTGACTGATGAAGACCCATTAGCAGTGTGATAACCGACGGATTTGATACCAATATTTTAACCGTGAAATTGACTAATAAAACCTTTTTGTTTTATTAAAATAAGGTATACTTTAGATATATCCACACTTCTAAGTTCTAGCCAAAAAAAGATATATGAATATAGAGTCGGGTTAGTGTATATATATAAAACATATTTGTCATCTTACAAGTCAAATTAAGCTCGAATAAATGTATTCTTGTATGAGGTGAATCACGTATTCTCGAGGTGATTCATCCACCTCATATGTGATTGTTAATACACCTTCATTTTTGTTAGATGTTGCTCGTAGCTCACAATAAATCTTGATTCGAGCAATACATGGCATAGGGATGCGAATATAGATTGTGTTTTCTTCGAATGTCCATCTCACGATCGATATTCAATGTTGCACTTTAGTCTTTATATAAAGCATCCACAAAATATGGTTCACTTATGGAAACACTACGTTCAAGGCTTTGATAAGACCCAACTCTCGATCGGTGGCAATCGCCTCCGGTATTTTGGTGTTGCACAAGTGACGGAACCTATTTAAATCCCACTTGTGATAATTTTTGTTCTCGTGTGCCAAGAATATATATAAATGCAATATAAAATATTTTCTTTGTTCTTGTGATACTGACGATCTTCAACAATAACATCTTATACCTACAAATTTGACCAAAATCCAAATGATGAATTATGTACACGAGAGGTAAATATAGAGTTAATTTGTAGGAAACTAGTTGAAATCAAGAAAACTTACTCATTGAACTTATATGTTGTGTTCATGACAATAACCTAGAGAAATATGTTCAACAAATGCTTAAGTCGTCCGGATGTGTGAGAAATAAATTGGTCACCTCATATGAATCCGGATATCTCCTTGCATTCATATAACATTCGTGTTCTTTCAACGTATGTAGTGCCTTTTGTAATGACCATCTTTCTTCGGCATGTTCCATACTTATCTCAAACCAGTTTTATATATTTCCAAATGAAGGTGACATTGTTCGGCTCATCCAATTGTACGGATTTTACGATACGTCTCGGATTCAACACCGATCCTAGTTCACCATCCAGCATATGCATGTCCCCTTAAATGTTTGGGAAGTATGATATATAGCCCCTTAAATGTTCGGGAAGTATGGTGTTATGCACACTCCACATACAAACTTCAATGTCCATTTTTGTCTTCGACTTAGGACCGTTCGAGTTCAAACATGCACCCAACTTTTTTTGACTTCTTTTTTCGGCTAGTAGTTAGCGTATGATCAAGAACAACATAGTTAGCGTATGATCGAGAACAACTTTATTCAATTTGGGACCGTCGGAGACTCGAAGGAACCCTAGCCCTTTGTTTGAGAAAGCGTCAAAGAAGAAGAACCTTAATACTTTGCCTCTTCGGTCGGAGAAGAACCCTAACCCCTCGCAGTCGGAGAAGAACCCTAACATGTTGCCCTCCGTCTCCCTTCATCGCCCTTCGTCTCGAATGTGAGATATGACTTCCCTCGTTGCCTTCACTCAGTTACCGCCCTGGGGAAGTGCCGGAGAAAAACCTGACTTTTCCGTCGCCACTAGAGAAGAACCCTAGCCCGTTCCCCTTCGTCACCCTTCATTACGAATGTGAGATCTAACGAGCCATTGATATCGGATTTTCATTTACAAAAAATCAATATAGAATTTTTTTTAATTTTAGACGAGCCTATATGTGTCGCTCGAGCTCGTGACGAGCCCAATATCAAGCTCATATTTGTCTCATTTTTAAATATGAAAGATCCGAATACGAGCTTTTGGCGAGCCGAGCCCGAGTTACTCGTCTCAAATTACAAACCTGCTATTATGGATTAGAATGTGTGGAGTATAATATGTATCCTCATATTATACAGATTATATATGATTTTTTTTACAACATGTTAGTCATGCAAATATGTTATTAGTTGTTACATATCATCGTACATGTGTCCTGCATATATATGCGTCTACTATATAATGCTAAATCATATAAATTCATGTGTAACCGTCAAATTAAGCCATTTCAAATTTTGTGTATGTCATCATCACATTTTACCACCAATATTTTAATACATGTCAACACCACGTTTCTTTTTATATACAAAGGTAAGAGAAACAACAAGGGTCAACGTCTAAAAGTTGGTCATCCTAGAGCATCTTTACGGATGAGTTCTTCAAGGTCTCGCGGAAGGCTCCCGTCGTTCCTGTCCAAACAATGGCCAAGAGATGCGAGCTTGTCTGCTACACTATTGATTTCCCTAAAAACATGTTGGACTCTAACTTGTGAACACCTTGAAATCAAAATAGAGATGTCAAAAATGATCATATCCGCTTCCCATGGTGGTTTTCAAATCTGATTAATTGAATTAATAAGTTCAAGGTTATCTCCCTCGATTTCAATAGTGTTGTGTCCTAAACTTATGGCCTTTTGGAGGCCCTCTCTTAGAGCGTAAGTTTCAGCTTGAAGAATAGTTTATGCTCCACATCGACTCATTCCAGTACCAAGCGTTTGAGCATTGTGGTCTCGAATGATGAAACCATAGGCACATTGGTCATTAGAATTTTTAGAAGCATCAAAATTAATTTTGACAGAATCTAAGCTTGATTTCTTCCATTTAATGTTTTTTATTTTTCGTCTTTGTTTTTTTTTTTGAAGTGTTAATTGTATTAAGAATAGGATTTACAGGGAAGTGGAGAGTTCAGGAACAGATTACATAAGGGTAGACATTAAAACAAGAGCAAATATCAAAGGGGACTCAGGGTGAAGTGCCAGCAGGCTTGGGCAGTCTGATATTAAGCATTCCAGCAGTGTGGAGAGTGTGGGAAGACCGGTCATTCCAGTTAGCTTCGAAATGGAGCTTGAGAGAGTTGATGATGGCACCAGCGCAGTCTATGGCTCTAGTAAACACGTTGTTGTAAAGCAGATTGTTTCGAGCGATCCAGACGTGGTATGTGAAGGTGATGATGGATGCTATCCGTATGCTCTCGAGCATCTTGGCCTTAGAAGGTACACAGGAACTCAGCCAATTCCAGATGTTGCCCAGGTAGGGAGCAGGGAAAGGGGTTCGAGTCCATCTCGAAACAATATCCAATACGAGAGAGCCATAGCTACAATGTGACCACAGGTGATCATCATTTTCAGTGGCGCTTTGACAGAGTTTGCATGTGTCATTGTCGATCTTGTTCCATGCTTTGATCTTAGCAAGTGTGGGGAGTCTTTTGTGGGCAGCAAGCCAAGCAATGTGGCTACATTTGGGGATGTTAAATCCGAGCCAAATGACTTTGAAAGGATTGGGTCTTCCCAAGGGATAAGCGGGTTTGAAGAGATCATAGACCTGTTTATGGGAGAAGGAACCATTAGAGGGGGCAAGCAGGTTACCATGACCTCCCGAGGACGACAACTCATCCCGTATTTTGAGCAAATTCTTCCAGAAAGCACTTTGGTGTGGTTTAGGGCTACATGTCCAAATGTTGCTGTTCCCTTTAAGGATATGTTTGGAGAGCCATTGGTTCCAGATGTTGACATCGCCACTGTGGATGTCAAAGATAAGTCGCGTGAGGGCGACCTTATTACGAGTGTGCAAGTCAGGGAAACCAAGTCCCCCATTAGCCTTGGGGCTGCAGATCCTGTGCCAGGAAACAAGCGCCCTTCGACTGTTCTCAATACCGGTCCAGAAATAAGAACGTATCAGCCCATTAATCATGTGAATGATCTTGGCAGGGATCATAAACATTGAAGCCCAGTAGCAACTGATAGAGAAGAGAACCGATTTCACGAGTTGTGCTCTTCCCGCGTAAGATAAAGCCCTAGCATTCCAAGATTGGATCCGCTTGGTGACCCTGTGAATCAGGGGAAGGTAGTCATGAATGAGAAGCCTACTGCTCCCAATTGGAACACCCAAGTAGAGGAAGGGAAGAGTGCCAGGCACCATTCCAGTGGTATTGACTGCACATGCGATATCGTCCTGCTTCATCCCACCAGTAAAGATAAGCGATTTAGAGGGGTTAATCTTGAGACCAAAAATATCGCCAAATTCATCCAGCGAATCCTTCAAGATCTTGATGGACCGCAAATCACCACGACACAACAGCAATAAGTCATCAGCGAAGATGAGATGCGTGATTGTTGGAGATGTGCATTTCGGGTGGTGATTAAACTCAGGAGTTGAGGTATTTAACTGGATCATGTTGCACTTGTGTTGAGGCCTTATGTTGCACTTGGTTGTTTTTGGGTTAGCCTCATCCCATTCTTTAACTTGTTTTTGGATCACTTATTTTAGACCAGGTGGTATGATATGAAATATAAGGAAACAAAAATTTATGGTATAAACAAATTAACTTTCTATATTTAACAAATATTATTGTGTTTGTGTGTTAGAAGATTACATTATAAAGATTTTTTTAACACAACTTATTTTTAAACCAAGATATATGATTGATCATTTGCTATTTACATAGTCGGATGTTTTGAATAAACTTAAATTAATTTGACATTTTTTAGTATCATATTAATTTATTTTAATAGTCGGTTTATTTTATTTTCTTTAATTGTATTTCAATAAGAAGTTGGCATAGTCAATTATTACATACATGAAAATATTGAACAAATCTAATATAACCAAAATATTACGTGCCTATTATTCATATACCTTATTTATGAAAATCTTATAATTAGGGTAATCATATACAATTTTCTTTAAGAAAAGTTTTAAATTTTAGCATTTATTTTTAAATAAAAATTTAATATATAACTTTTTGTTTAAAATATAATGAAATAGGTTGGTCGAATGTTCTAATAAACTATCTCCTATATATTATGTTAAAAAAAATGTCTTTATTTTAAAAAAATATATACGTACAATATACTATGATTACAATATTTAAATATTCTGATAATAATAATTTTTGTGTCATCCTGGGTAAGAGTAGTAAGACACGGGTACTTAAGCTACTGCCATTAATTAGCAAAGAGACGGTGTCACAAAGCTTATAATTTTGTTCATTTTTTTATTTTTTTGTTTTTTGATACAATGGTAAAAGCCTTAAGAAGATCAGTTTCTAGAGACTGATCGGCCTAAAGCATCCTTACGGATGAGGTCTTGTACGTCTTCCGGGATTGCCTCTACTTGTATCTCTTCAATATGTCCATGTAGCGCAATCTTGTCCGCAACCCTGTTAATCTCCCTAAACATATGATGAGCAGTGAAATGTTGGAACCCTGAAATAATGATTGAAATGTCATTTAATATCAGATCGAGTTTCCATGGGGGTTTCCAAATTCGATTAATCGAATTGATGAGCATTAGATTATCCCCTTCAATCTCAATTGATGTAATTCCAATCTCCTTAGCCTTTTGTAGGCCAACCCGCAGAGCAATGGCTTGTGCTTCCAACACTGAGTCGACATTACAACTTCCACTTCCTAAAGCAATAGGAATCGCATGTTGGTTTCTAATAATAAAACCATAAGAACTCTTATTTGTTGAGTTTTGTGAGGCATCAAAATTAAGCTTATGAAATCCATGCTTCGGTCGTTGCCACTTGATGTTTTTCTTTTTTCTTCTATTTGATTGTGACGTTATGATGTTTTGATTTTTTTTTAGCTTTGCTTGATTCCAACTCACAATTTGCGTAATTGCCGTGACTTTTATATTTTGTGGGAGTTTAGTCTTATTAAAAACAAACTGGTTTCTTGCCATCCATATATTCCACCAAATAACCACAACAAGATTCAAATCCTTCGATGGGATTAGGCCCTTGGGCTCGAAAAGGGCCTCTGTAATTCCTTGATTATTGATATCAATATTTTGAAGATTATTTTCAAACTTATGATTATCGATAATTTTTATCATACTCGAACATTGGAAAAAGAGATGTTTTACACTCTCTGTATGGTGATTACAGAATTCGCAATTCATGACTACCGGAATCCTTTGTCTGTCAAGATTTTGTTTAGTGGGAAGTCCGTCCATTCATAATTTTCATAGAAAGTTCTTAATTTTAGGCATGATGTCCATCTTCCAAATCAAAGTTTTATCAGCGGTGACTCCCATTCTCCTTTTTTGAATCAATTCCATAGATGATTTCATGGAGTACCAGCCATCTTCGCTTCCCGCCCAATATAGTCGGTCTCGAATGTCATTGTTGGGGAGGTTATACTTCTTGATTTTCTCAATTATAGTAGTTGGCAAGTGTGTGTTTAGTTGATTTAGTTTTTGATGATCCCATTCATGATTGTTGATAAATGCGGACGTAAGTTCTGCCGTATTAGTTATTGATGGATTTATTATGACATCCTGGAGCGGCTTGTCCAAAACCTACTTATCTTTCCAAAATCTAATCGTTTTTCCGTCACCGACCCTCCAGACAAGTCTTTTATCGAATTCTTTGTATAGTTTGGTTAGGTTCCTCCATTGCCAAGACACATTTTTCCCACATTCGTAATCCCATAGGCATGTTCCTTTCAGATATTTTTCTTCTACAATTTTAACCCAAATATTATCCGGTTCCGACATAATTTTCCACAATAGTTTCATTTGTAATGCTTTATTCATGTCTTCCGCCTTTCTTATTCCCGTTCCACCTAAGGTTCTAGCTTACAGATCTTATCCCAACTTATAATGGGATGATGATTTGGACCCTTATTCCAAAAGAAAATTCTGTTAATTTTGTCTAATTCACTATGGATGTTCCCCGGCAGCATAAATGTCTACATAAGATAGCTAGGTTTTGCATTCAAATTTGCCTTAATTAATGTTATTCTTCCTTCTTGAGACAAAGAGGACGCTTTCCATTTAGTAAGTTGTTGTTTGGTTTTAATAATCACTGAATTAAAATTTTCTTTATTTACTCGTCCATTAATGATTGGACATCCTAGATATTGTTCTAGATTGGTGGACATAGTGATTCCCAGATGGCCCTGTATTCTTCTCCGCTCACTTTATTCAATATTAGGGGTAGTTTGAAACACGGATTTGTGATAGTTAATGATCTGACCGGAAATGTCACAGTAGTCTTTTAGTACCAAAACGGTACTATCACTTGCTTGTACTGATGCTTTGGTGAAAATTATTATATCATCCGCAAAAGCTGAAAAATTAAACCGTCATAATAGGAGGACGCTTTCCATTCAGTAAGTTGTTTTTTTTTTTTTTTTTGAAAGGTTAATTGGTATTTAGAATGGATGTACAAGATGGAGTTTGGACTCTTGTCCAGTTTACAAAACGAGATCTGAATTGCATGTGTTCATAGAGCTAAGAGTGGTAAGACCAAATAGGTCCTAATCAAGTCTAATCAAGACTAATCGAGTCTAAGGTTCAACATTCCCGCAGCTTGAAGAGTGTTTGGAGATCTATCCTTCCATTTGGCTTCGAAATGGCTTTTAGTTGAGGTGACGATACTAGCAGCACACTCAATTGCTCCTGTGAATTGGTTGTTGTAAACCATCTTGTTTCTTGAGATCCAAACATGATAGATGAATGAGATGATGGAGGCAATCCTTAGACTATCAAGCAGATTCGGTTTATGTAAGCTGCAGGAGCTAAGCCAGTGCCAGATGTTGCTTAGATAGGGAGCAGGGTAGGGGGTTCTAGTCCATCTAGAAACCACATCCAGGACAAGGGATCCGTAGCTGCAATGAGCCCAGAGGTGATCATCATTTTCAGCAGTAGTATTACAAAGCCTGCAGGTATCATTATCTATAATATTCCAGGTTTTGATTCTCTCCAAAGTGGGGAGCCTCCTGAGGGCTGCAAGCCAAGCAATATAACTGCACTTGGGGATGTTGAAACGACTCCAGATAGCACTGAAGGGTTGGGGAGTTCCAGTGGGAGGGAAGGGATTGATTAGGGAATATAGTTTGCTATGAGAGAAAGAGCCATTGGGATTAGCAAGAGTGCTGCCATTTCCTCCTAAAGTAGTTATGTCATCTCTAAGACGGAGTAGGCTCTTCCAGAAGGCACTGTGATGAGTTTTAGGTCGACTGCTCCATATGTTGCTGCTCCTTTTGAAGATGTGATTAACTATCCATTGAGTCCAAATGTTGTTGTCACCATGATCAATGTCATATATAAGTCTGGATAGTGCCACTTTGTTACGTGTATGCAGCTCGGGGAACCCAAGACCACCACATTCTTTAGGTGAACATATAACTTTCCATGCTACCAGTGCACGTTTGCTATTCTCCATCCCAGTCCAGAAATAAGAACGGATGATATCATTGATCATGTTGAGGATCTTGACTGGTAGCATGAACATGGTACTCCAGTAGTAGCTGATGGAGAATAGAATAGATTTAACGAGCTGGGCCCGACCGGCATAGGAAAGGGTCCTGGCATTCCATGATTGGACCCGCTTTGTCACCTTGTGTATCAAGGGAAGGTAATCATGAATAAGAAGTTTACTGCTCCCAATTGGAACCCCCAGGTATAGGAAGGGCAAGGAGCCCTGATCCATACCAGTGATGCTTATAGCTTGAGTTACTTCCACATCTTTCATACCTCCAGTGAATAGGCAAGATTTAGATGGATTGAACTTAAGACCCGAAGCAGTCCCAAAGTCATCCAAAGCATCCTTCAGAATCTTGATGGAGCATAGATCACCTCTACAAAGCAACAGGAGATCATCTGCAAAAGCAAGATGAGTAATGGCAGGTGAGCTGCATTTAGGATGATGATTGAACTCAGGGTTTGAGGTTCTGCACTGGATCAGCTTTGTGAGATACTCCATAGCAATCACAAAGAGTGGTGGAGAAAGTGGGCAGCCTTGCCTTAGCCCTCGACAACCAGTAAAATGCCCACGAAGTGATCCATTCAGATTTACAGAGAATGTGGCAGTTGTGATGCATTCTTTTATCAATCCAATGAAGTGAGCAGGGAAGTTCATCATGTGTAAGCAGTGGAGTATGAAATCATGGCTAATGGAATCAAAGGCTTTGGATATGTCCACCTTCATTGCAGCCCTTGGTGAGATGTGTTTCCTGCCATATTTGTTGAGTAATTCTTGACATACAAGCACATTGTGCTTGATAGATCTTTTAGCTACAAAAGCACTCTGATTAAAGCTTGTGATTCTAGGCAGCAGTACATTGATTCTTGCAGAAAGAATCTTGGCAATTGTCTTATAAATTGTGCTGCAGCATGATATTGGCCTGAAGTCCGATGGATTGATTGCATTGTCCTTCTTTGCTATTAGAGAAATAGCAGCATGATTCACTTGTTTCAGCATTCGACCATGGGTGAAGAAATCCTGCACAACATTCAAGACATCAGAGTTAACAATATTCCATGCTACTTTGAAAAAGTTGGAACTGTATCCATCAGGTCCTGGTGACTTGTTATTGCCAATACTGAACAGCGCCTTCTTAATTTCCTCATCAGAGACCCTCAAGTTAAGTGAGTCAGTCTCCACAGGGGTGAGGGAAGGGAGGCAGACAGCAGGAAAGTTGCCATGATTAGGGGTATCACTCTTGCTGAGTATTCTCTTGAAGTGATTAACAAAAGCGAGGTCAATAGCATCATGGTCGTAAGTGATAGTTCCATCAGGGAGTTGTGCTGATTGTTTGCTATTGAAGCATCTGCGAGTTTTAATACTCCTGAAGAAATATGCTGAGCATTGATCTCCGTGTGCTATTCATTTGGCCTTGGCAAGTTGGGCTAAGGTAGTCTGAAGTTTTTTATGGCTTCTGTTTAGCTCATCTGTATGGCTTCTCTCAGCATTGTGCAGTGCAGCATCATGAGGTGTAATTTGGAGCTATAACTGTATGTTTGCGAGTTTCTTCTGATAATCTTGGATACTGGAATGCAGCTCCTCGAGTGTGGCATTTGGGAATCGTTTGAGGGAGGATTTGAGTAGCTTTAGTTTCCTCATTAGCTTAAACATAGGATTGCCATCAACCTCAACAGCCCAAGAATCTCTCACAGTATCCAGAAAGTTTTCATGATCAATCCAAGCGTTATTAAATCTGAATGGAGCTTTTCGAGTGGACTTGTCCTCTTTAGAAAAGAGTAGAGCCGGAGAGTGATCAGAGAGTTGGGCAAGATCAAAGCGGGCTTTTGAGTCAGGGAAGAAGCAGTGCCATACATCATTAGTGATAATTCGATCGAGTTTACACCAGATCCTTGAACCAATCTGCTTGTTATTCCATGTGAACTTGCAACCGGAGTAAGGATGATCATTGAGGGAGTTATGCTCAAAACATTGGTCGATGGTTGTGATATTGCTGGGAGGTCATTTGTGGTCTTCTCATCCGGTGTAAGCGTGACGTTAAAGTCTCCCATGACAGCCCAGGGGATGGAATGGTTAAGCAGCTTAATAGTATCTATTGTGGTCCATAAGTCCACCCGATCCTCAGGTGTGTTATGAGCATACACAAAGGTGTATTCAGCAACAATTGATTGGTTGGGATTAGAAAGAGGATTGGATACTTGACAGTGGATAACTTGATCAGTAGTGATGATAGGGGTAAGATGAATCCTTGCAGGATTCCACCATGCCCATATCCTGCAGTTATGGGCAATGGAGCCATTGGATGTATGACACCAGTGAGGGAGGAGGGCTTTAGAGATACACTTCTCATTATTGGCTCGAAGCCTGGTTTCAAGAATAGCTAGAAGATCAAGATTATGCATCTTTGCAAGGTTTTGTATAGCCTTTTGTTTCACAGGGTCATTGAGCCCTCTGATATTTCATGTGCAGGATCTAATTGACATAGAGACTTGTGGTGGTGCCCTCAGTTGCACTTGCATTCAGTAAGTTGTTGTTTTGTTCATGAAGCACCATACATAGCAATAATAGATGAGAAGGATATGTAATCTAATTATTATATGAACCGTCACAATAGGAGGAAAATCAACGGGTCGTGGATGAGGGAACATGATGGCCACACACACACTCAAGTCTAATTAATGACACTAAAAAATTAAATACTATAAAATATATAGATTTGAGAAAAAATAAGATAGAAAAATATTATATAAATCTTTGATGGGTGATATAATTTCTTTAAATGTGGTGACAGTAAGAAACTAATTTTAAGAAAAAATTCAATCGAGAAACAACAAATTGGAAGAAGAGATTTGTACCTGAATGAGCAAGCCAAAGAAAGAGTCTCTTACCGGCAGCTGAGGAACCGTACGGTCTAAACCCTAGAATCCTTCGCCGGCACCACCAACATCCGACCGGCCCAGCTCAGGAACAAGAGCAGATCTCTAAATCTTTTTTCTTTTTCTTCAAATTTTTTTTTTCTAAAAACACAACGGATCTGTAATACGTCCGTCGGAAGACAAGAGGGCAGAAGCCTTTGCGAGAAAAGGTAAGATCGATCATACAGGAGATCGATCTCCGCAAACAGAAGATGAGAGTTACTCTGGTTCGCTCTTTTTTGCTGTGGAAAGAGTTTTTGATTTAGGTTTTCTGGGTCGAGGAAGAAGAAAGGTCCATCCTTATATATAGTCCATTGGGGAAATATATAAAACACTTTTTAAAATCATTGGACGAGGATTTTAGGGCTTTTAATTAAAATCTAAATAGAAATGTAGAGCTCTTTTTAAATTGTTTTATTTAAAAAAAAACCATGCTATCAAATAATCAAATTACAACATTTTTTAAAATATAACTTCATTCAGCATCTAAATATCCATTACAGATATAACAAAAAACAGGAATCAATTCCTGAACTGAACTCAAAACCATACATAACTATTATAATATATTGCATGGGGAGGAGCTAATCGATGACCCAGTACAGACTGTATAATCTTCTCCGTTAAGTTACAGCTCCAAATGCTCTCCTCCTTCTGACTTTAATTTGGTCTGCAATTTATCAATCAAAGAAGCACACAGTCAACAATAAACCTAGCAATCACAACTTAAATATATATATATACAGCATTTTGTGATTTGATCTTAATTAATTATATATGTAGTAGATAAAGATCTTTCAGTGCTAGATATTGGTCCGAGTTGGGCTAATCCGCCGAACCGGCGGTTTCGATTTTTCGGTTTGTCCAAACCGTGGGTTACCGTTTTAGATTTACCTCAAACAGTTGGTTTTGCCCTCACCGACGGTGGTTAACCGTCGGTTTGGTCCGATTTTCCTTTTTTTAAACCGCCGGTTTGGGTTACGATCGGTTTAGGTTTAGGTTTGACCGTAGTTTTAGAAATTAACCTAATATTGGGTTTGGTGTGAGTGAAAAGGAGCAGGTTGTGATGATATATAGATGTTACTTGGGTTTAATCTTGTTCGTCGTTGATGTTCTGATCAAAGAGCATGACTTTGTGGTTGAAGCGAATATTGAAGTGGACGTCCGGATCATCACTTGTATAGAAGGTAACGTCGTCGCCGGGCCTGATATTGGGTTTGGTGCGAGTGAAGGAAGCCCACCCAGCTGAGACCACAGTCTTGTGGTAGGGACTGTTCATCCGTTTGTAGCACCGGAACCTGAACACCTTGCCGCCCTTGTCTTTGGCTGAAAACTCCACCTGGTGGGCCCCGTTGAAGTCCGGCAACTCCCTAAGGAACTCCGATGGCCAGTGCAGCCTCCTCTCCAAGTCCGTCTTCGTCATCTTCTTGCTGAAGATCTTCTCCCCAGCTGGTGCTGCCATGGACTTACGTTTGTTTTTGTGATCAGAGCTGTATAGTTGGAGCTATGGATGTTGGTCTGGATTTGTAATGTGTTATTTATATTGCCAAAAATTAATGTATTTTTTTAATTGAAAAATTCACCAGAATGTTTGCGGTATGGGAGAAAACAAATACCTAGATCAAATCCCCAAGTGGAAGACTCAACTTCGTGGCTCTTTGGACAAAGTCCGCGACCGCGGTGAAAATGGGACGGGACCGCGGTAACTTGCCATGACCGCGATGATCGAAGGGCGTGAGGGCGGTGACAAGAATCAAGGCACGAATGCGGCTTAAAGCAGGCGCGACCGTGTTTAAGGTGCAGAGCGTTGGTCTCTCGTTCTTGCGGCTGGCGATTCCTTCCTGCAATCACTTACTACCAATATGGAGATGCTATTATAGGCTCTTTGGTCTACCACCAACACCCCAACATAATAAGGAAGAACCAAGGGTCAAAGATAGCCTTGAATAGGACAAGATGCGAAGGAAGAAAGAGAAGAAGAGGAGAAGGCCTGCTTACCACTTCCAACGGACTTGCACGACGATCTCTGCCTCGTTGGAGTATCACAAGTGTAGAAGACGGAATCAGAGGTTGCTTGCTAGGAGATGTACGAAGAAGAAGAAGAAGAAGAAGAAGAATGGGAGGAGAAGGAGGGTTACGTGTTTGAGAGAGAAGAAGGGTTGCAAGCTTAGGAGGAGAACACAGGAGCAAAAAATAACCCTAGAACGTCACCAAGTCGGGATATATTCCTATAAAGAAATAATCCCGACGTTTACAAAATAAAAGATCACGAACTGTTGTTCACCCGCAACAGCGCGACAACAGACCGCCCCGCGAGTAAGCAACAGGTCGCGACCGCGATGGCTTCCCTTGAGTCTTCAAAACTCCGGCTGTTACAGTGATCAACATATATATCTCGTAAAAAATTGTACAAGCAACATGTTATTATGTATTGTGTCACTAATTATTGGAAGTTTCTTACATAAATCTTGTAAGTCATTTATATTTTTCAGACATAAATAATTACGTTTTATACTTTTATAGTTCATTTTTTAATTAGTGTAATAAATATTTAGTGTTCGAATTACGGAAGGTTAAAAAAATAGATTCCAAGAAAAATGATAATTTGTGGAATAAAATTATAAAGATTAAATGCCCGTTTGGTTGGAGCAGTGAAATGGTAACGAAATGGAATCGAATAAGGGTAAAGAAAATAAAATGAAAATGATGAGATTACTTTCACGTCTTAAAAGACGTCTAAACAAACATAATTTTTTTATTGATTTGGAATCATTCCGTTTCTGGAATGATTCTTAACGCTTTCAAACGAACTAAAATGCTAATTTGAACTTATATTCTAGACAATATAATCACGTATAACAATTTATAGAGGTATATTTAATCATTTTATATACTAATAAAACTATAATAAATTTACATATAAATTTTTCGTATTAGGTGTGAAAACTCGAACGACTTTGAGCTGTAAAAATATTCGTGTTAAACTTAATAGAACCAAATTGTTAATCTATATATATTACTAAAACAACACCCAATTTGTCCACGTGTCAACCTCTAAGACCGTCCACGTCAGCCATTTTTTCAATTTATTTACAAATTTAACACAATATATTTACAGATTTGCCATTAATTATTTTATTAAAATTTATAAACATTTATCCTGCCACATCAACTTTATTTAAATAAAAAATTAAAAAAAAAACTAAATATACTTATCTACCCATCAAAATTTATAAACTGGTGTATTATAATTCGATTTTGTTAAGAAAATCTCACGCAAATCTTTTAGTAAGATATGACACATTTGTTAGATTTAAAACTAAATCAAAATTTTCTCCTCCAACTTAATATAAGTAAATTCTACCAAAAAAAAACTTAATATAAGTAAAAATTGATAATATATTGAGTAAATATAATACTCGAACAATAATCTTTTTAATTATGTTCTTTTATTTATTAAAAAATATAATTAATTCTTAAATATTAGTTATATTAATTAATAAAAAATAATTATTTTTATAGATTAATATCAATACATAATGCATGAAATTGAATATATAATATTTTTTGTTTAGACAAAGTCGCACGGGGTGCGGGCACTAAACTAGTTTGAACTTATGTTGTAGTTATTATTAAAAAAAAACATATTAATAATATAATAACAAATCCAAAATTTCAAAATTTAAAGTAGGTCAAATTGACTTATTTTTATATTTCTATTGTTACAATCTATTATTTTTCAATTATATGTATTTATGAACTAATTGGGCAATCTAGAGTGTTTTGTCAGTTTATGCACATGGATAAGTGTGTTTATGATTATACAAAATTTTCATAAAGAACAATACTTTTGGATGTATAGTGGGTTTCTTTTTTATTCATCTTTGAAAAACATCCATAAATCATTTCTCAAAGCAAAAAATTACGATTGTTTTTAAGAACAGTCCACTCTATGCACTTATTTTACTCATTTATTTCTCTCTTTAAAGCTTAAAGCAATTTGTTGTTATTTTGGAATTCTCCCTATTTTGTGGGTGTGTGTCACAAGAGAGCCAATTCTTATGCTTTTACAAAGATATCATCGTCTTTTTCTTATAAAATAAGATATTCCCAACTAACATCGATCATGAAATTATGTCACTAAGAGCATCCCCAATAGCTTCTTCATTTTAGAATGTTTGGAGAATTTTAAAGATTTTTTGGTCCAACAGATTCTCCATTTCATTCTCCAAAATGGAGAATAATGGAAAAAAGTGAGACTCTTCCCTAAATTTGAAGACATTCTTCAAATAAATAGAGAATTCTCCATGATAGGGAATCTGTTGGATTTGATAAAAATATAAAAGGTAGTTTTTTACTTTTAATTTTTCATTTTGCAGAAGGGTTTAGGGAAGTGGTTGGGGATGCTCTAATGATATCATATTTTTTTAAATCTGATTTAATAGTTTAATCTTATACTATGTTTTAAAAAGTGAATCACACAAAAATTATTATTAATTTTATAATATTTTAGATGATAAAATAAAGTTATTAAATTTGTAAATTTTCACCCCCAAACGATAATCTTACCAAGACACCTTATATGTACAACACGTTGGTTGACCTTTTTTTCCTCGGCATTAAGCCTTGTGTATTTTAGGAAATAACTATCTTCTAAAAGTACTCCATCTTAAAACGTCCTTGCGGATGAGAATACGAAGTTCGAGGTCGTCAGAAAATGTTGTGTTGGGGTTCGAAATTCCTAAATGGGTCAATCGGTCAGCAACACAGTTAATTTCTCTGAACACATGCCTTATCTGGACTTCTTAAAGAAACGAAGATCCAGTCAGGAGTCGGATATGATCATCTCGATCTCTCAGGGACAACTCCAAAGACCTTATAGTGCTTTGATAACAGATAAGTTATCATCTCAATTACGATCATTTTCCAACAAATTCCATTTTAATTTGTTGTAGTGTTACGGGCAAATATTTCAAATAGTTCTTGGTTTTTACAAATTTAATTTCTTATATTTTTCATACCATTAAGAAAGACTCCGACCAAAACATAGTTTATGGGGTTGGCGATGCCCTTAATAATTTTAGGTTTATGTGTTGGATGTTTTTTCTACTTCATTGGGATATTTGTCTAATCGTGTGTTAAGTGGGCCCAGTCTGTGGGCAAGATACCTGGTGGGCCAACGAGGCCGGGCTCAATCACTAGTGGGCCAACACGGGCCAAAAAAGCCCATGTGTGACGAATGAAGACGCATGTTATTTCTGATTATCTTTTATTTCAAACTTCCTTGCATGGACCCGTTAATCTTCTTATAAATACTTAATTCAATGCAAAATATTATTATATTACAATTATTTTTAATTGAGTAAATACTTTAACTATTACTAGTTTAGGACTCGTGCCGTGCACGGGTATTTTTAATACATACAAATGGGAATACAAACAAATCCCGATCTTGTTCCTGTTTTGACTCCTTCTCAATCCCAACGGAATTTCATAAAAATTCCAATTCCGTCTAGCTAATAAATATTTGGGACGGGATGAACCTTAACTTCTTCATCCCGCTAGACCCTTCCCGTTCATAATAACAATACTCGTGCCGTGCACGGAAATTATTAATACACATAAGTAAAACAAATTCGCATTACTAATCAAGTTACATAAATATTTTTAAAAAAATAATTAAAAAAATAATCACCTATCATACAAATATACTTATTGTTGATAATGAAATAAGCATAATATGCACCTAAAATAATCTGACACTTAAAATTGTAAATCACAAAATCTGATGATTTTGGTGATTTGGTGGATATTATTATTAAAGATAAATAGTCTTAAAAAAATAATTTTAGAGCATTGACAGTTTAGTAATATATGAGTATTTGACTTAAATACTGAACTTTGAGTGTACCACGTAGGTATTTCGTAGTCTACTTTAATAGATATTAGTTTTAATATATACCCGTGCCCTGCACGAGTTAGTTGGTATTTGTGATTATAAAAAAATATTTGATAATTATTACGTTAGAAATTATTTTACCTGTTCTGTGATGATTGTTGTATGGTTGAATTTTGTCGTATTATGAATAGAAATCAACTAAGAATTCATACCCTGCAACAACAGTCGTAAAGGAGGAACCCAGGATAATATTCCCGAGCTACTTGGATATGTAGCCAAAGTAATTACAAATGATAATTGTTAATGTATTAACAAATCAATTAAATTAAAAATATGTTTCATGGTTAAATTTTATCATATTATGAATAGAAATCAATTAAGAATTCAAACCCTGCAACAATAGTCGTAAAAGAGGAATCCAGGATAATATTCCCGAGCTACTTGGATATGTAGCCAAAGTGATTACAAATGATAATTGTTAATATATTAACAAATCAATTAAATAATATTGTGACGTGCCTTAACGAATAATCAATTTATGTAAGTTTGATGATGTGGTTGCATGAAACTATGTCAAGTACAAATTCATATACTGATTTAGGTGTTTAGCATATAGATATTTTGAAGAAACTACACGAATATGTAACCAAATTAGTTTTTTTTACTAAAGATTTTCAAAATTAATTTGAAGAATTAAAACAAAATTGTATTACTATTCATTTTAACATTTACTAAAAATATGTTTCAATAAGAGGTCATGTGTAACACATATCATAAATTTTAAAATAAAAAAAGTTAATTAATAAAATACAAATATAGACGAAAGATATTTATATAAAATAAGTAGCATGCGTAAGTTAAAAATTATAATATCCTAAAACCACATGGTTAATTTAAATAGTGAATTAGTTAAAAACTAATAATATATGTGAAACTATAAAATAAAAAAAATATTGAAAAGGTTTTTAAAAAATATATATATCCCTAAAAATTAAGATTAAAAATAAAGTTTATAAATTTTAGAAAAAAATAAAGTTCAATAAAAAATTTAAAAATATAAGTAAAAAAATCAAGATCTTTACGATTAAATTGCAAATCTTATCCATTTTAATTAATTAATTAATTATCAACTAATCTTTCAATAGGACGTGGCTTCATAAAATTGTCATTGATAGCGCATCTCTTACGTACGTTACGTGCACAAATGTTTGCTACGTTCAATATATGCGACAATTAAGCAGATGGTATAGTAAATTTATAAGCTTAATAATAAAAGTTTTAAAATGATCAAGTATTGATAATACCTCTGTTTAGTTTTTGGCGTCGATATAATGAAATTATGATGTAAATATTAAAATAAGGTATATACTTGATGAACAAACGTCGTAACACCTATAACTAGACCCCGTTCGGTGAGTTTGAAGAAAATTACATAAAGCCCTTAATTGCTTTCGTAATTCTCATAATCTAACTCTACGAGATTGAAGAAAATTTCACAATTTCCCATAATTTCATTATCGATAATTCCCATATATAATACCGTCTTATCGAACATGTCCCTATTATGCATTTCCTATGTACTAGATAATTTTTAGGGTTTTCAATCCAAAAAGTAAGTTGCTCATGCAATAAGTGTCAAGAGTGAAGAATGAAATGAAAACCCGTAAACATTCATTCAACAGTGTTTGAGTATATATACATGACACCTCATGACAGCTCATAGTTTGTTACAAGTTTTCTATTATTATAAAACGACACCCCTTTATTATAGTATATTCTATGTAGTGTCTATACCCCTCTTTAAGCTGGACAGGTGGAAGCAGTCCAAGCTTGCGAGTGAGGAAAAGATGCTATTGTTCCCCTAGAGCCTTAGTAAACAAATCTGCCAATTGGAGAGAAGAAGGGACATCGACAGTAGTAATGAGACCCTTCTGCACCTCATCACGAACAAAGTGGCAATCAATCCGGAGATGTTTTGTACGCTCATGAAATACAGGGTTAGCCGCAAGATGCTGAGCTGCCTTATTGTCACAATGAAGAGAGAATGAACGAGGTACAGAGATACGAAGATCAAGAAGTAAACCATATAACCAAATGATTTCACTAGTGGTCATAAACATGGCTCTATACTCACTTTCAGCTGAGGGTTTACTCACTGTTTTCTGCTTCTTGGTCTTCCAAGAGACAAGAGAATGGCCTAAGAAGAGACAATAACCAGTGATAGACAGAGAATAAGCGCATCAGCCCCAGTCAGCATCACTCTATGCTGTGAGGGTAAGAACATCTTGCTTGGGGTAAAATAAAGCAAGATCCATGGTCCCTTTAAGATAATGAAGTAAATAGGTAGCAACCTGCATGTGAGGAACTCGTGGAATGGCTAAAAATTGACTTAACTGTTGGACAGTGAATGCTATATCAAGTCGAGTATGAGATAGATACATAAGTCGACCAATGAGGCATCTGTAGACTTCTGGATCAAGCAAAGAGTCTCCTGTATCTGGATTGAGGTGGAGATGGCGCTGCATAGGAAACAAAGTAGGCTTGCATGTAGATAAATGAGAATCCTCGATGATATCATGAATGTATTTTCTTTGGTTAATGAAAATGCCAGATGATGTGTGAGCAATTTCCATGCGAAGGAAAAACCGAGCCAGGCCGAGATCTTTAATTGTAAAAGCCTGATCAAGTTGCTGCTTAAGGAATGTTATCTCAGAAGGGACATCCCCAGTGATTAAAACATCATCAACATATACTAGAACCACTGTAGTACCCAAATCAGAGTGTTTAGTGAATAGAAAATAATCCTGGCGTGACTGAACATACTGAAGTTGTAAGAGCAACTTGGTAAATTTGATGTTCCACTGTCTACTGGCTTGCTTAAGGTCATAAAGAGACATCTTTAAACGACAGACATAACCAGGATGAGCCTTGGTGTAGCCCTGAGGAGGTAGCATAAAAACTTCTTCATCTAATGAACCATGAAGTAATGCATTATTTATATCCAGCTGGTGAAGTGGCCAACCTTTAGCAACAGATAAAGCAAGGACCACTCTAATGGTAGAGAATTTAGCCACAGGACTAAAGGTATGCTTATAATCTTTATTTTTGATTTGATTATACCCCTTAACTACCAAACGAGCCTTGTATCTTTCAATAGAACCATAAGGACGATGCTTGAGCTTGTATACCCATTTGGAGCCAATAACAGTTTTACCAGGAGGAAGAGGGAGAATATCCTAAGTATGATTAAGCTCAAGAGCAGTAAGCTCTTGTGACATAGCTTCAATCCAAGGAGGAGAATCCTTGGCTTGACTATAATGAGATGGTTCAAAGACAATAATGACATTGCAAAGGGCCTGAACATAATCAATGATGTGGCAAGAAAGATTGAAATGAGATAAAGAAGGAGGGATAGTGAGAGAAGCACAAGCATAATCTTACAAGTATGATGGTGGGCGAGTAGTACGAGTAGGACGAGCTGGAGGAGAGTGGGAAGGGGGAATAATTAGGGAGGGTGAAATAATTAAAGGAGAAGAAGTATGAGAAGATGTGGGAGAATCAATAGGGACAATAATAGGAGTAGAAAAAGAGTCAAGGACTGAAGGAATTGTGTTTGGAGACGATGTGTTTGAAGGAGATGTATGTGAAGATGATGTGTTTGAAGGTATAGAACGGGGCAGAGGAGATACATCAACATCAGGAGCAGGAGAAACAAGAGGAAGAGGTGAAGGAGACAAGAGAGGTGAGGTAGCAAGTGTCTTTTTAAAAGGAAAAGTGGTTTCTTGAAAGAGCCTATGCTTGCTAACAATAAGTTTCTAAGTTTCAAGATGGAAAAGCTTGTAGGCTTTCTGACCAGGTGGATAACCAACCATGACACAAGGTGAAGAAACTGGTTCTAATTTGTCTCTATGAGAATGAAGACTGAAACATAGGCATCCTATAACACGTAGATGATCATAAACAACAGGAGTATTATGTAATAGCTCATAGGGAGTCTTCCACTCAAGGAGGGGAGAAGGTATGAGGTTGATCAAATAAGTAGCTATGAGAATGCATTCGCCCCATAAAGACAAGGGCAGATTAGCATGAAGCCGAAGAGATCTAGCTTTTCCAACAAATGTTTGTGCTTCCTTTCTACTCGAGCATTCTGTTGAGGAACATAGGGAGTAGATTTTTTATGAATAATCCCAGCCTTGAGAAAAAAATCTTACAATTGATGTTGAAAAAAATCTGCACCATTGTCTGATCGAAAGATCTTGACCTTAACTTTGAACTGATTGTCAACATATGCACAGAAATTGGAGACAATTTTAAACACTTGCTGTTTGTTAGACATAAGAAATGTCCAAGTACACCTTGAATAATCATCCACAATGGTCAAAATATATTTTACTCCACATAATGCAGGTGTATGATAAGGCCCCTAAATGTCTACATGAATTAAATCAAAGCATGTTTGAGCATGTGAAGTGCTAGGAGAGAAAGGTAGTCTATGTTGTTTAGCCAAAATACAAGTATGACAATTCAATGTAGCTAGTTTGGATGTATTATAATTGTCAATATGATGCAACTTAGATAGAGATAAATGCCTTAAGCGAGCATGAAAAGTGTGTATATAACTTTCTTATGATTAGATGCATGAGCTGCACAAGCCAGTTTGGGTAGAAGAGGAAATGCTAGCTTGTAAAGACCACCTTCTCTATAACCAGTAGCCAGAGGATTGTCACTAGTAAGAGCCTGAAATAAACAGGCATGATCAGTGAATGTAATCTTCATATGCAGGTCAAGAATAACACGAGATATAAACAAAAGATTATGTCTGAAGTGAGGCATGTAAAGCACATTATGAAGAGTAAGGAGAGGAGACAAAATGACAATTCCTCTGTGATTAACCTCTTTAACTGAACCATCTGGTAGACCAATAAGAATAGGCTTGTCGAGCTTATGCAAATCAGAATAATATTCTTTGCAAAAAGTGATATGATTTGTAGCACCAGAGTCCAATATCCAGGTGCACATGTTGATAGCATGATTCATAAAATGAGTAACAGTACCTGCAAAATTGATAGAGGTATTGGATTGTTTATCCATCATCATCTTAAGGACCTCCTAATAGACTGCATTAATGACTGCAGGATCCATAGAGGCCGAAGTAGAGAGATCAGAAGAATCCAGAGGAGTATCCTGAGCTACTGACTCTAAGGAATTTGCTGACTTGGAAACTTGACTAGAATTATAAGGCTTGTCTTCTTTAGCTTTAAAATCTTTATACCAATCAGGAATCCTGTTCGCCACTAAACGTGCGTGCAAATAAGCTTTATATTTATAAAACTAGAATAAAATCAAGCGAACCCGCAGTGTACGAATCGGCGTAGATTAACAAGTATTCCAGAGTATCGAACACAAGGATTTGGTGAAACAAAATCCAATTTCAAGTTGTCAAGCAAATAAAGATGTAAAGCTTTGCAAATATTGGGGAAAAAAGCAACCCTAAAGATCCGGATATCAAATTGTGGAATTCGATTCAAGATATACTGAAGAATTAAGGACAGAGTCAAGAATTGCAAAGGTATACTAAAGCAAGGTAATGTACGGTGAAGCTCCAAAACCTTATATGACTAACCAAAAGAAGCTCTCTATAAAGGTTATTGAGGCTGTAGTATAGGAAGGATCTAAGGACAAGAATTGATCTCAAATACCCAAACTTGTAACCCAAGGATCGAGATAAACTCAAACGGTTAAGGTTGTGACACTCGAAACCGAAATAGAGGATGTTGAGTCTCACTATTACCTAGGAAAAGCAAGACAAGGCTAGGTTAAAGCTAATCTTCAACTTTGGATTAAAGCAAAAGCAAAGTTCGTAAAGTGGGGTAGATCACGGTCAGTTCTTAAGGTTCCACAACCGTGGAAACCAAGATCAGGCTGTGATTTAGGGTGTCGACGAAGTTTCTCGCACTCTCAGGGTCCAATCTGTTAATGATCGATCTATCATCATCTAAGCCACAATTATCAACCCTTCACCTTAGAATTGCTAAAGGGTTTTAGCCAATAACTATCTTCATGATATCAATATTCAAGTAATAAAGAGAGAAATATGAAAACCCTCGAATATTCGAATAAAACTCAAAACTAATCTCAAATCTAAAACACAAAATGAAACGTTCAGTGGATTCAGAATAAATAATACGAAACCTCACAATAATCTTAGGTAAGAACGAAGAACGAGATGTCAATCCGTCTTCAATATCAAAACCTAGGAAAAGGGCTAAACTTCCCCCAAAAGCAATCTCCAAATCTCCAATCCCGCGGCGCTTCCGCAACTTTTGGCCGTCAATCCACCCTAAGCAAGTGCTCCAAAACAAGGGTAAGCGGCCGTGCCCGAAATTCTCTTTCCCATCCTTTTTATAAGGCGAGGAAAAGATACCGTCGAGGCCCAATACGTAATGACGTGGCAATTAATGATACGTCAAAAGATTGCCTAAATCACGGTCTCACAGGGTTCCACGACCGTGATTTAGAGCGTGAAAACGGAGTACTGTGTCTCATGCTTTCCACGGCCGTAATTTAGACCGTGTAAGTTACTGGAATGTCTCAAACTCTCTTCCACGTTCATAATGCCAAGTCCACGGCCGTGGTTTAGCTCGTGGACTTCAATTCCTCTTCTCCACGGCCGTAATTCAAGGCGTGGAAGTGTATAATGCTTGTTGTTGCCTTTGTTTCGTGTCATTCTTCATCCTAGCTCCTCCTTTAGCTTCCTTGATGTATCTCCTAGTCCTCGAACATGATCGATTGCCTCCTTTCCTCTCTCAAATGTTCCGATTCCAGCTCTTATTCACTTATAATCAACACAAAGCTAGTGTAGATTTCTATATCGACAAAATAGATGAGCAAGCTAACAATTGCTTCAAAACCTCATCCTTGTACACAATAACAAGGGAAAAACAATCAAAATGTAGGCCTTAAATATCGCCATATTTCATGCTAACAAAATACTCCATACTTGTCACTTGCTTGTCCCCAAGCAAGGCTTTCAAAAGCTTAGAACACAAGTTAGAATGAAATATGCATGCAAGTTCAAAACAAAACCATCCTTTAGGTAAATGTGCTTTTAGTCAATAGATCATCCTCAAACCTTGCTTCATTCACCCTTGAAAACGCTCATATACAAGAACCAAAGAATGTAGAGTAAAGAAACATCATAAAATTGCCTAAACTTCAAGACAAACATCAAAACCTTCTAGTATTGTCAAAATCAAGCATGTGAAACTTCAATTTAGATTACCAAGTCAAATAACACTCTTTTGATCTTAAGGACTTCCAAGTAAGGTCTAGAATGCGGAAAGGAGGGAAACTTGTAAGGGATGTGGTGCATGAATCCGTGAAAAGGAATAACCCAACTTTTTGATTTGCAACACCATCAACTTAGAGCTTTGCTCTTTTCTTTTTCACATTATTTTTCGACTTTACTTTTGGAAGTATGGACAGCGGTGCACAAAAACCGAAGCCTAGGAGATTGACGTTTCTCAATTTCGAGATGCCTCAAACCCTTGATGAACATACCATAACCCGTTAGGAATATCGCTCAATCCGACTTTGGCAAGACACAAACACCCGGCTATGTGAATGGTGCCGAGTTACTCATCATCATGATTGACTTCCCCAAACCTAGAATTTCTATTCTTTTAATGCAAAATTTTGCTTTCATGGCCCTCCCACATCAAACATGCCAAATATCAACTCCTCCAAACTCCCGGATAGGTAAGGGAGGCAATTACTTTTATTGAGGGGCTAAATGATCAAAGAAAGAAGTAAGAAAATCGAATTGCCTTAATCATTTCATAAAGAAGTACAAGAACTCATCATGTGATTTCAATCTCAATTTCTCAATATGATTTAGATAAAACTCTCACATTATGAAATTTGCAAGAAAGGATAAACAACACACTCAATTTCATTTCAATTCATAATTCCGTTTAAGCATACAATTGTCATCAAAAATTCATTCCACAAGTGAGAACTATCATAGAAATCATCTCTAATCTTAGAAGCACAAAAACGTTTTTCAAATTTTTAAATTTTTTATGGTTTTTCAAAGTCTTTTTCATGCAATGCAATAACGAAACGTGTGACTATGGAATGAAACATGCAAAGTGTCATGGATAGAGGCAAGCAAATGTAGTAGAGTTATTACACAAAAAGTCACACCCCACCCCATACTTAAAAACATACATGTCCTCAATGTTCAAAAAGAAATAAAGAAAAGAAGAAAAGCAAAATGAACTCACTAGACGGTGGTGGGGCGGTTGAACTGGCAATCATCAAACTCGTCATTGCGAAGGAGGTGGTGGTGGAAACGGACGGAAGTCATGGCTGTAGTACCGCCCGAACTGCTGGCGGTATATGTCACTCATCATCTCATCATGCTCCCGACTCTGTGTCTCCTAAGTCTCCTGGTGGATCTCGAAGTCTCCAACTCTCCTAGAAAGGTCGGTGGCCCATGCCGGTAGCTACTCATACCAAGCTGGTGGCTGGCCGTACCATGCTGGTGCGTCCTAGGGAGTCGGTGCTGCTGGTGTTGTGGGTGCCTGATCGTACCAAGGAGGTGGAGCTCCCATCCATGAAGGTTGCTCCCCATACCAAGCGGGAGGAGCATCCATCCAAGTCGGCCTCTCACTCACGCTAGCACGGCGAGAGAAAGAGGCACCGGAAGGTCCGGAAGGTCGTGGAGAACGTCTAGGAGGGTCAGGAAAGTGTGCCGGCTGATCGGAAAAGTGCCAAAGTCCTGCTCATCACCTCCTCCCTCAAAGTCATCACCTCCTCTAGTCTCCTCCTCAACATCCGCAGTTGGAGCCTCATCCGGCATAAAAGGAGGTGGTGCTAACCTATTCGCATGCGTAGCAGCAAAAGTCTCCTTCCAATTATGGCGTCCGGCCATAATGGAATACTCGGAAAGCCACGGGATACCTCTACCTCCTCTCTCCTCCCAAGGCACACCGGCGGTAGGTGGACCGCGGTGTCTAGGGAGGATGATACCCCTAGTCATAAGACTATTGAGACCCAAAGGTCTCACCGCTATCCTAGTACAAGCGAAGTAATCTATCCCTAGTTGCAAGGCAATGTGAGTGACCATCCCACCATATCCAATGTTACCGGCCCTCTTGTTCTTCAATTTACTCATGGTGGAGGCTAGAAGGGTAGCACAATCAGCAGGTCTACCGTGGAGCATACAATAGAGGAGAAAAAACTCATCGGTCTTAATCTTTTGAGGGGTCTCGGTCATAGGGAAAAGGCACTCGGAAAGGACCCTATGAGCTATCTTCAAGGCTAAGTGGTAGATGAGCTTAGCTTGGTGTCGGCCGGTTGCCAACGATCCTCACTAGCGTATATCATCGCTATCTCACTTCAAAAGTCCTTAGCGTATACCCCGCTAGGAAAACGACCATTGAAGGTCTCATGGAACCCAAAGAAGGCTCCAAATTGCAAGATCGAGAACTCATAGTTCTCCTCCATCAACCGAAAAGAAACTGTCCTATCGACGGCGCTATGCTCAAAGGAAGTGATGAACTCCCTAGTGATCTCCTCATAAGCATCCGCTCTAATAGCGGAAAAGACAATCAAACCGGCTCTATCCAATAACCACGTCAAATCATTCACCACATTCAGTGGCTCTAACTCCTCTAGCACTAAGTATCGCGGTCCTATGACCGGCCTCTTCTCGATCCTTTCTAAGGCATCGAGGTAATCCTCATGGATGGTTGGAATTCTAGGAGGCGGGGGTGATGGTGGTTCATTAGGAGGGTTTTGGGAGGAAGAGGAATTGTCACCTTTCATCTTCTTGTTCCTACTCGACTTTCTCCTAAACAAGTTATCCATTACAAGGGATTCTAGGAGGTGGGGTGATGGTCTGTTCTACAGATTCCATGGCCGTGGAACGCCCAGAGACCGTGGTTTGGTTCTGTTTTGCTCAAAACTCAACCAAATCACACCAAATTCAGCAGACACAATCCTAGACTCATTCCAATTCCAATCAGTTATCCTAAAAATCTTGCAAGAATTGAGCCAAATCGACAAAGTAGAGAAAGAGGAGAAAAACCTAGGTTTTAGATTTTTAAAATCCAAATTCCTTCTTGTGCAGAGATTGTTCACTTTGATTGTTGATTGGATCTTGTAGAGGATCGAAAATGATTCACTTTAGGATCAAGAATCATTCGAATCGGACTCTGAACGAAGATTTGAGAGATGGGGAGTGGTTTCGGCGATTAAGGCGTGGAATATGGTCGTGGAATTGAGAATTGTGGTGTTTTTGTGAATAAAAGTGGTTTATATAGTGGCCGTAAAAAATTTGGAAAATCACGGCCACTCGGGGTGTTCCACGTCCGTGGAATTGTACGGACCCGTGGTTTTGGTGATTTTTCTCTGATTTTAAAGAACGTCACTGTAGCTTCCAGGACCGTGGTTTAGGGCATGAAACTCTCTGCATTGTGCCAATATCCAAGTTTCGTCAATTCCTTATAACTTTTCCTCCTTCCAATGCCTATTCCTTGCTCCTACATCCAAAAACACAACATACGGGAAGGTATCGAGGGCAAAACAAAGCAAAAACGACTATACTAACAATTCTAAGAATGAAAAATGAAAAACATAAGTGCAATAACTTGGGTTGCCTCCCAAGAAGCGCTTGTTTAAGGTCCGTAGCTAGACCGTACATGCGTCTATTCGAGTGTGGTGGGCGCAAACTCCTCATCTTGGAGTTCCGGTGAATACTTCTTAAGTCGTTGACCGTTCACCTTGAAACTTCCGCTCTTTTCACCCCATACTTCAACTACGCCATGGGGAAAAACATGTTTGATTAGATAAGGTCCAGTCTAATAAGATTTAAGCTTACCTGGAAAGAGCCGAAGTTTCGAATGAAGAGGAGAACTTGATCTCCTTCCTTAAGGTCCTTTGGAATGATATGCTTATCATGCCAATGCTTCGCTCTATCCTTGTAGATCTTAGCGTTCTCATAGGCGTTCAAGCGAAGTTCTTCAAGCTCTTTAAGGTCCAAGAGGTGCTTCTCGCCCGCTTCCTTCATGCTGAAGTTCAACCACTTTACAGCCCAATACGCTTTATGTTCCAGCTCTACCGGCAAGTGACAAAACTTCCCATACACAAGGTTGTATGGTGTTGTTCCTATGGGAGTCTTGTACGCAGTCCTATAAGCCCACAATGCATCATCTAGTTTCAAAGACCAATCCTTCCTTGTCTTCGAAACTGTTTTCTCTAGGATGCCCTTGATCACTCTATTCGAAATCTCCACTTGTCCACTCGTTTGTGGATGGTAGGGAGTGGCGATCTTGTGAGTCACCCCATACTTAGCTAGTAGAGCTTTGAATCGTCGGGCAATGAAGTGTGAACCTCCGTCATTAATGATAGTCCGCGGTGTCCCAAACCTCAGGAAGATAGTTCTATTAAAGAACTTGATGACAACCGTGGCATTATTAGTTGGAGAGGCTATGACTGCAACCCATCTCGAAACATAGTCCACAACTAGGAGTATGTATTGATTCCCGCAAGATGATGGGAATGGTCCCATAAAGTCGACTCCCAAACGTCGAAGATATTCACCTCTTGAATGTTGTTATGAGGCATTTCGTTCCTCCTAAAAATGTTTCCTGTTCTTTGACAAACATCGCAGCAGGAAACAAAGGTTTTCACATCCTTAAATAAAGTAGGCCAAAAGAAACCCGACTGCAATACCTTAGCACTAGTCTTATTGGAACTAGCGTGTCCTCCACAAGGTAGTGAATGACAATGACGGATAACGCTTTGCATCTCGTCTTCCGGCACACATCTTCGAATGATGCCGTCGGGACCTCTCTTGAAGAGTAGAGGTTCATTCCAAAATTATTACCGGACATCCTTAAAGAACTTCTTCCTTTGTGCGTAGGATAATCCGGGAGGTATTTCCTGACAAACCAAATAGTTCAACAAACCATGGTTTGTTACCTCTAGTTATCTTGTCGATGCACTCATCTATGATGTGTAAATGCTCGTCCGGAAAGGAGTCATCTATAGGTAGATCGTTGTCTTCTAGATGTGGTAGACGACTTAGCTGATCTGCAATAGAGTTTTCCGAACCCTTCTTGTCACGGATCTCTAGATCGAATTCTTGTAGGAGAAGAATCCATCTAATCAGCCTTGGTTTCGCATCTTTCTTGGCATGTAGATAACGGATCGTATAATGGTCCGTGTACACAATCACTTTGGCACCTACAAGATAAGAACGAAACTTTTCAAAGGCATATACAATAGCTAGAAATTCTTTTTCAGTTGTGGCGTAGTTGAGCTGCGCTTCGTCTAGCGTCTTGCTAGCGTAGTAGATAGCATGGGTTCGACCTTCTTTCTTTTGCCCAAGCACAGCTCCAACAGCTACGTCACTTGCATCACACATGACTTTGAACGGAAGATTCCAGTCCGGAGGTTGTATGATTGGGGCTGAGATTAGAGCTTCCTGGATCCTATGAAATGCATCTAAACAACCCTGCGAAAAATCAAAAACTACATCCTTCATCAATAGATTAGTAAGCGGTTTTGATATCTTAGAAAAGTCTTTGATAAAACGTCTATAGAATCCAGCATGTCCTAGAAAGCTTCTTATCCTTTTCACCGAAGATGGAGGAGGGAGCTTCTCTATGGTCTCTATCTTAGCCTTGTCTACCTCAATCCCTCTACTAGAGATCAAGTGTCCTAAGACAATGCCTTCCTTCACCATGAATTGACACTTATCCAAATTAAGAACTAGGTTAGTGTTTTCACACCTTTGTAGCACAAGAGAAAGGTTAGAAAGACAATTGTTAAAAGAGGAACCATAAAAAGAAAAGTCATCCATGAAAACCTCCATGATTTCCTCTACATATTCCGAGAAGATGGCCATCATACACCTTTGAAAGGTGGCTGGGGCGTTGCAAAGCCCGAACGGCATTCTCCTATAAGCAAACGTACCCCACGGGCACGTGAATGTGGTCTTCTCTTGATCATCTGGATGGATCGGAATCTGGAAGAAACCACTATAACCGTCAAGATAATAGAAGTACGAGTGTTGCGCTAACCTCTCAAGCATTTGGTCTATGAACGGTAGCGGGAAGTGATCCTTCCTCATCGCATTGTTCAGCTTGCGATAGTCTATGCACATCCTCCATCCCGTCACGGCTCTTGCAGGAATGAGCTCATTGTTCTTGTTGGTGATGACCGTCATTCATCCTTTATTCGGGACAACTTGTACAGGGCTCACCCACTTACTATCGGAGATAGGATAGATGATACCTGCATCAAGTAGCTTAAGAATCTCCTTCTTGACAACCTCCTTCATGATCGGATTTAACCATCTTTGAGGTTGTCGCGAAGGCTTAAAATCTTCTTCCATTAGGATCTTGTGCATGCATAATGAAGGTTTAATTCCTACAAGATCCTCTATCGTGTAACCTAAGGCTTTCCTATGTTTCCTTAGAACAATCATCAGCTTATCATGTTCATCTTCATTTAAATCGGAACTAACAATTACCGGAAAAGTAGAATTAGTTCCTAGAAATGCGTACCGAAGATGTGTGGGAAGTGGCTTCAATTCTATCACAATTGGAGTTTCTAATGGCTCTTGAGGAGTGTCCAATGCTTCCTTAGAAGTCTCTAAGATTGTAGGAGTTGTTGAAGAAGACTCAAGAGCATTGGTGGAAATAACGTAATTGTTCTTAGAATTCCCCAAAATTACGACACCACTGTTACTTCCATGGCCGTGGTTTAGGACGTGAAAGTCAATTACGGCACCACTGGTGGTTCCACGGCCGTGGTTTTGGTCGTGTAACTTACTGGAGCTCTCGGAATAGCTGATTACGGTCATCATGGGTGAAACCACGGCCGTGGAATAGCACGAATGGCCGTGATTCCTCACATCCTCTGACCCATCGTAGAGCTTTTCAAACTCTTCTTCTTGCACTTCTTTTAGCTCCTCCAAAGCTTCAATTTCCTCATTGCAATCCTCTTCTTCTCCTTTCTCCATGATGCTCATGGTGATTACCTTTTGCAATGGATCCTTGAACAGAATTGGTCTTACTTCCTCTCAAGATGCCTCTTCGTCATAGATGTTGAACATGTCTTCTCCAAGAGCTGGCTCTTTCACCAAAGTTGAGAGAACAAATTCAACCTTTTCTTCTCCTATGTCGAAGGCGAGTCCAGCATTGTTGCAATCCACTATGCAACCGGATGTTGCAAGAAACGGTCTTCCGAGTATGATCGAGACCGGACAATCTGCAGGAATGTCAAGCACAAAAAAGTCTATAGGAACATAGAACTTACCGAGCTTGACCGGGACGTCTTCAATGATACCGACGGGACGAGTTATGAATCGATCCGCCATGTATAACGTCATCTTCACCGGTTTAATTTCACCTAAACCTATCTTCCTACACAAAGCAAGCGGAATGATGCTAACGCTTGCTCCCAAGTCACATAAAACGTCATATGTGACATCTCCCATCCCAATTGGGATGCAAAATGACCCCGGATCCTTCAGCTATGGGGGCATCTTCTCCTTCATTGTTTTGACGAGGTCCGATGATTCCGAACTCATCTTGACTTCTCCAAAGTCTTCCAGCTTCCTCTTGTTAGAGAGGATCTCCTTTAAGAACTTCCTGTAAGCGGGTATACCTACAATTGCATCAATGAAAGGTATGTTAATGTGCAGTTTACTCATGAGTTCAATGAACTTACCGAACTGCTTGTCTAGACATGCTCTCGCTCTAGATTGCGGAAATGGTAAGGGAGGTTTGTAAGCTGGAGGAGGAATGTAGATATCTTCCTTCCCTTCCCCTTTTCTTTCTCTTTTTCGATGGGGACTTCAACAAACTTAGGCTACGGATCGGTAGTGGTTACTTCGCTCCTAGTTGTGATAGCAATCACCCTTCCTTTTGGGTTATCCTCCGTCTTTCCGGGAAGTTTTCCTTGATCTCTATGAACTTCCTCGGCCTTGCTGAATAGTTGGTTTTCTAAAGCCTTTTGAGCTTTATCAACCTTAGTGATGTGGTTCTCCAGTCCTTGAAGCTTTCCCAAGATCGTTTCCAGCATGGGATCGGGCTTCTCCTTTCCCGAATTGCTTGAGCTATTAGATCCTTGCCCTTGGCTTTTCAAAGGAGTGGAAGAAGAAGATGGTGGTGGTGTTAGTGAATTTCCTGAATTGGAATAAGGATTACCAGAATTTTGTTGTTGGTTGGAACGCCAATTGTTGTTTGAATTCCGGTTGTTGTTGTTGTTCCAATTGTTCCGGTTGTTGTTGTTCCAATTGTTCCGGTTGTTGTTGTTGTTCCGGTTGTTGTTCCGATTGGTACCTTCATTCCCTTGGTGGTTGTTGTTGTTTGCTAAGTACCTAACATCTTGTTCCTTTGGCTTTTGAAGGCCAGCTCTAATGACTCCCTTCAACTCCTTGATTTCGGTGTTGAGGGAAAAGATTTGAGTTTGTGCAGCTTGTGTTAGCTTAGCCCCCGAATCTCCTCGGTTAGACTCCGCCTTCCGGTGGGAGTATTTCTCAATGACTTGGGCTTGCTTCTCAATGAAGTCCCAAGCGTCATCTTCCCTCATGTCCATGAATGTTCCACATGAAAGGGATTTAAGCTTGAATTGTGTTTCCACATCCAACCCCTTATAGTATATCTCCAACAATTCAAGTCTTGAAATGTCATGGTGTGGACAATCCAATAGCAAATCCTGAAACCTTTCCAATGATTGAAACAAACTTTCGTTAGGCTTCATAAGAAATGCATTAATCTTACCTCTCAATTCCGCCGTTTTGGATGGCGGAAAGAACTTAGTTAAGAACTCCGAAGATAGATCCTCCCACGTATTGAGTCTTCCATTTGGAAAGGCTTGATACCATGCTAGAGCCTTGTCCTTCAAAGAGAAGAAGAACGGCTTGATCTTGTAGTTGTTGGTGGTGGTCTTCTTCGGTTTCATTGTCTCCATGAGAATCTCAAAATTTTGCAAGTGTTGATGTGGAGATTCAACACTTGTCCCACCAAATTGATTTTGGCGAACCATGGTGATCAATTGCGGACTAAAGCTGAATTCCTGGATATCTTCAGCTTCAAAGTTCATGCCTAGGCGGTGCGGTTGTGGAATCGGATCCATCCTTTAACCTAGCGTTCGTGGCTCTTCATCTACACGAGCGGCTCTCGCACCCCCAGCTGGAATACATGGATTGGCGGCTGGTCTTGGATCATTCTGGACTGGATTGATCGTTGGATTAATGTCCTCTAGCGGTGGCATATCATCATCACCCTCATCGTCGGATGATTCAACTCTAACCAATTTAGTCGGTTTGTCTTTCTTATCCTTCTCGGAGTTAGTCATCTCCAACTTCATTTCCAGCATCATGGTCTTGAGCTCATCAATTTGGAATTGATGACGCTCCGATTCTTCCTTACGAGTCTTCTCACTCTACCTAAATTGAGCTTGAGACTCCTCCAACTCCGCTTGGAGATCCCTCTCTCTACTTTCAGCCATCTTTCTTTCCTTAAGTTTCTTTCTCAAAGTCTTCTCAAGTTCCGGGTCAAGAGGTATGAGGTCCTTGTTGGATCTAAACCTACACATATACCTAAGAGAACATGCAAATAGCACTCAAAAGAGATATCAAATAACAAGAGCAAAGCTCCCAAGCTCGACAACTGAAAACCGAAGTTTGGTCTTGACCAAATCCCCGGCAACGGCGCCAAAAACTTGTTCGCCACTAAACGTGCGTGCAAATAAGCTTTATATTTATAAAACTAGAATAAAAGCAAGCGAACCCGCAGTGTACGGATCGGCGTAGATTAGCAAGTATTCCAGAGTATCGAACACAGGGATTTGGTGAAACAAAATCCAATTTCAAGCTGTCAAGCAAATAAAGATGTAAAGCTTTGCAAATATTGGGGAAAACAGTAACCCTAAAGATCCGGATATCAAATTGTGGCAATCGATTCAAGATATACTGAAGAATTAAGGACAGAGTCAAGAATTGCAAAGGTATACTAAAGCAAGGTAATGTACGGTGAAGTTCAAAAACCTTATATGACTAACCCAAAGACGCTCTCTATAAAGGTTGTTGATATTGCAGTATATAAAGGATCTAAGGACAAGAATTGATCTCAAATACCCAAACTTGTAACCCAAGGATCGAGATAAACTCAAACGGTTAAGGTTGTGACACTCGAAACTGAAATAGAGGATGTTGAGTATCACTACTACCTAGGAAAAGCAAGCCAAGGCTAGGTTAAAGCTAATCTTCAACTTTGGATTAAAGCAAAAGCAAAGTTCGTAAACTGGGGTAGATCTCGGTCAATTCTTAAGGTTCCACGGCCGTGGAAACCAAGATTAGGCCGTGATTTAGGGTGTCGACGAAGTTTCTCGCACTCTTAGGGTCCAATCTGTTTACGATCGATCTATCATCATCTAAGCCACAACTATCAACCCTTCACCTTAGAATTGCTAAAGGGTTTTAGCCAATAACCATCGTCATGATATCAATATTCAAGTAATAAAGAGAGAAATAGAAAACCCTCGAATATTCGAATAAAACTCAAAACCAATCTCAAATCCAAAACACAAAATGAAACGTTCAATGGATTCAGAATGTATAATACGAAACCTCACAATAATCTTAGGTAAGAACGAAGATTGAGATGTCAATCCATCTTCAATATCAAAACCTAGGAAAAGGGCTAAACTTCCGCCACAAGCAATCTCCAAATCTCCAATCCGGCGGCGCTTCCGCAACTTTCGGCCGTCAATCCACCCTAAGCAAGTGCTCCAAAACAAGGGTAAGCGGCCGTGCCCGAAATTCTCTTTCCTAATCTTTTTATAAGGCGAGGAAAAGATACCGTCGAGGCCCAATACGTAAATGACGCGGCAATTAATGATACTTCAAAATATTGCCTAAATCACGGTCTCACAGGGTTCCACGACCGTGATTTAGAGCGTGGAAATGGATTACGGTGTCGCATGCTTTCCACGACCATAATTTAGACCGTGTAAGTTACTGGAATGTCTCAAACTCTCTTCCACGTTCATAATGCCAAGTCCACGGCCGTGGTTTAGGGCGTGGACTTCAATTCCTCTTCTCCACGACCGTAATTCAGGGCGTGGAAGTGTATAATGCTTGTTGTTGCCTTTGTTTCGTGTCATTCTTCATCCTAGCTCCTCCTTTAGCTTCCTTGATGTATCTCCCAGTCCTCGAACATGATCGATTGCCTCCTTTCCTCTCTCAAATGTTCCGATTCCAGCTCTTATTCACCTATAATCAACACAAAGCTAGTGTAGACTTCCATATCGACAAAATAGATGAACAAGCTAACAATTGCTTCAAAACCTCATCCATGTACACAATAACAAGGGAAAAACAACCAAAATGTATGCCTAGAATATCGCCATATTTCATGCTAACAAGTCCCAGTCAATTTAAAACATGCCTCTCTCAAGTGACCTTTCTCTCTGCAGTAGGTACACATTTTGTCCATTTTCTCTTTTCTTATAATCTCGTCTACTCCCACCTGCTTGTCTATAGGGAACTGATCTGGAAACAACTAAGGCATCATGAATAGGTACATTATGACATGTAATATCCTTCTGTTTTTCAACTTGAATAACCATGTGATACACACGATTCATAGTAAGCAACACCTCTAGAGACAATATATTACTACGAACATGTTCAAATTGGTCATTCATTCCCATGAAAAACTACATTACTCGAAGCTTAGACTCTCTATCTGTAATTTTCTTCAATACACAATTACAGTTTATGATACCTTTGCACAGGCAAGTAGGTATAGGATCAACACTGACTAATTCATCCCATAGTTTCTTCAATTTACCAAAATATGTAGCTACTTAGGTATTATCTTGTTTGAGGGAAGCATGACCTTTATGAATTTGATAAACAAGAGGAGCATTCGATACCTCAAATCGTTCAATTATATCACTCCAGAGTTCCTTAGCAGATTCAACATAAGTGAACATCTCAGCAAGATCTGATTTCATAGAGTGAAGAATCCAACACCTGATCATGTAATCGGCCCTAATCCAACGAGCAAGTTGATCCTCTTTTATTGCTGCCGGCCTTTTGCAAGAGCCATCAATGAAACCTAGTTTCTGCTTTGCTCCAAGAGTCATATGGATGCTTCTCCTCCAAGATATGAAGTTCGATCCATTAAACAAGACTGAAACGAGCTGCATACCAGGGTTATCTGAGTTGGATAGGTACAGAGGGTCATTAACATTGACAGCAGCTCCTCGAGATGTATTTGGATCCATGACAAGCTCTCCAGTAGTTACTCCTCCTTGATTCATCATAAATCAAGTGAATCAAAGAGGAAATCGAATTACATAATGAATTAGTATGTAATTGTATGCGTTTGATTAGGGAAACATATGAGATTAGGTAAACTCATTGAGCCATGGCTATAATACCATGTCAAGAGTGAAGAATGAAATGAAAACCCGTAAACATTCATTCAACAATGTTTGAGTATATATACATGTCAGCTCATGACAGCTCATAGTTTGTTACAAGTTTTCTGTTATTATAAACGATACCCCTTTATTATAGTATATTCTATGCAATGTCTATAATGACGCAAAAAAATAATTTTTACACCGAATTCGACCCGGCTCCAATTTTTTTTAGATTCATGTAAAACCCACGTACCCTAAAGTAAATTATTTCTTAAATTGTTAAATACAAACAAAAGTATATGAATATAGAGTTGGGTTAATATTTTATGTATTCTCATATCATACATTATAAATATGATATATGATATTTTTAGAACATAGGTCATCTTACAAGTCAAATCAAGCTTAAACAAACGATTTCTTGTATGGGATGAGTCACCTCTTCTCGAGATGATTCATCATTTTCAGATGATTCGAACAATGCATGACATTGGAATGCGAATGCGGGTTGTATTTCCTTTAAATGCGAATCTCAAATAAAAAAAATGACGGATTTCGCTGAAACACCATTCACCGAGACGTGCATGAACCAAAAACGATCAACTGAAGTGAGATGAAAGATTGGTTCAACGTATGTTAAAAGGTATGACTTAAACAAAGTGGGTAGTGGGTTTAAGTTATTGCGTTAATAATTTCTTTTTGTTAATAGTTAATTAATTTGTAATCATATCTCTTAGCAAAGAAAGAGATAGAGGGATACAAGGTGTTGCTGGCCACCAAAAGAGAAAAGAAAAGTTACGGTAGTCGGCGGTGGTGAGAAACGGAGGCGAACAAGGTTGGTACTTGGTAGAAGCAGAGGGTTTCTGTGGTGGCTGCTGGTGTTAGGTGGGATTTACCCAACTGTTGCTGGATCTGAGATTTTGGTTTTTTGAGCTGCTAGGGTTTTTTTTAAAATATTAATTGGTTAATCATTACATTAAAAAAAACTTAATTGACAATTTTAAGAAATAGTTAATCGACGAGGCACCAGATTGGAAGAAGAGATTTGTAACTGAACGGCTTTGAACAAGAGGCTCTTACCGGCAGTCAACTTCCACCAGCTGAGGAACCGTACGGTCGAAACCCTAGAATCCCTCGCTCAGCAACCGTCCGTCGGAAAACACGCGCAGAAGCCTTTGCGAGAAATGCTAAGATCGATCTCCGTAAACAGAAGATGAGAGTTACTCTGGTTCGCTCTTTTTTGCTTCGGAAAGAGTTTTACATTTAGGTTTTCTGGGTTGGGGAAGAAGAAAGATCCATCCTTAAAGTTCATTGGGAAAATATATAAAATAAACATTTATTCAGCATCTAAATATCCATTACAAATTTAGAAAGACCCAAACAAACTGGAAACCAGATAACTAATATATATAGTATATTGCATGGGGATGAGCTAATCGATGACCCACGTACGGACTGTATAATCTTCTCCCTTAAGTTACAGCTCCAAATGCTCTCCTCCTTCTGGCTTTAACTTGGTCTGCAGTTTATCAATCAAAGATGCACACAGTCAACAATAAACCTAGCAATTACAACTTAAATATATATATACAGCATTTTGTGTTTTGATCTTAATTAATTATATATGTAGTATATATATAAAGAGCTTTCTGTAGAAATTCTAAAAGTTGGAAATAGAAATTGAAAAGGAAGGAGCAGGTTGTGATGATATATATATAGATGTTACTTGGGTACGTTTAATCTTGTTAGAGTATTGGGCTTATCTCTTAGAGCATTGGGCTTATCTCTTAGAGCATTGGGCTTATCTCTTATTATTGGGCTTATCTTTTGCTATTAGTTTATTATTTTATCTCTTTATGTTTTCCTATATAAACATTACATGGTCAATGAAATAAACAAGCTTTCGATTCACAAATCTCTTCATGGTATCAGAACACTTTCCTTAACCTACGCTTCCGCACAAAACAAAACCTTAAACACTTTTTACTTTGGCCGTCGGCCGCCGGTATCAGAGAATACTTTGGCCGCCGGTATCAGAGAATACTTTGGCCGCGGGTATCAGACACGACTTTGGTTGGTATCATGACCGCCACAATTATTGGGGCAGCGGGACAAGCAGCGGGACAAGCTAACTCCACCTACCCCTTCTCTGTTCCCTTAACCTTTGAGGACCGTAAAGACATTGGTCTTACAATTAATGATACTCAATGGAATACTCTCATATCTGCTTTAAACTCCTACCGTTCAATTTCATTCCCTTGGATTCTTGATTCGGGGGCTTCTTTTCATATGACAGGGGATCGTTCATTACTTTCATCGCTCAAGTCGGTCACTACATGCCGAATTAAACTCCCAAATGGAGCTTTAGTATCCGCTGAACACGCAGGCAGCTTGCGACTCAATAACTCCCTTCACTTGCCCCGAGTATTATATGTTCCAGGACTTGATTGTCATCTACTTTCTCTAAATCAGTTAACTACGGATTTGAATTGTGTTTTTATGATAACTAATAAACTTTGTGTTATACAGGACCGTACTTCGAGGACAGTGGTTGGAGTGGGCGAAGCTCGTGATGGAATCTACTGGCTTCGCTGGATGACAAACGCTTCTCCGCTCCCTTCATGCCTTACCACTATTGACACCACCACCCACCATAACCGCCTTGGTCATCCTTCCATCCCCAAAACCACCCATCCATGTGACATATGTCTCCGGGCCAAACTACCTAGATCATCCTTTCCGGTTAGCAGTTCTCATGCTCTGTCGTTATTTGAATTAGTCCACTTAGATATTTGGGGTCCTTATCGCACCCTTTCTACTTCCGGTTGTTCCTACTTTCTTACCATTTTAGATGATTACTCCCGTTGCACCTGGGTTTATTTAATAAAGGGAAAAGCCGAAGTCGCCACTTTAATTAGAGATTTTTGTGTCATGGTTGAGACTCAATTCCACACTTGTGTCAAAACCTTTCGCAGTGACAATGCTAAGGAATTTATTTCCCTTCGACCTTTTCTTAAAGGTAAGGGTATCCATTTAGAAACCTCTTGTACCTACACACCACAACAAAATGGGAGGGTAGAACGCAAACACCGTCATATCCTTAATGTCGCTAGATCCATAATGTTTCACGCAAATTTACCCGTCTCACTTTGGGGAGAATGTGTTCTTACGGCATGTTACCTTATCAATCGCACCCCTACCCCCATCCTCCATCACAAAACTCCTTATGAGCTTCTTCATGGCTCTCCACCAAATCTTGACCATCTTCGGGTGTTTGGTTGTCTTGCTTACTGTTCCTTTATACCTCGGTCTTCGGATAAATTTCGACCTCGAGGTCGAAAATGCATTTTTATAGGATACACACCTTCACAAAAGGCTTGGAAAATGTTAGATCTCGATACCAAAGAAATTTTTACAACACGGGATGCACGTTTTTACGAGAACATTTTTCCGTTCTCCGAACCGAAAAATTCTCCTGAACCTACAGAGTCCATAGCAGATCCCACTGATTTTTCCCCCGACTATTACCAAGAAACCCCCCAAACAACAGCCCCCACTCAAGAAAACCTTCCACAAATTCCCCTTGACACGGATCCCCCACCTATGCATACTACGGCCCCCCAGGAACCCTCTGACCTCCCTCTTGTCCCTCCACCTACCGCGGGCTCCCCTGCCATCTGTCCCCCACCTCCTTCTACTAATCCACCTACTTCTACCCCTCTTCCCATGGGCACCGAAATCCCTCAACCCATCATTCCTACTCCACCACTTGTTACTGCTGCTCCGACCGAAAACCCACCCCGTCGCAGCTCCCGTACTTCAAAACCATCTATCCTTTTACGAGACTATGTTTGTCAAAAGGCAAGTCATTTTGATTCCAAATCGGGTGAAACTTCTCCTCCACTGAAATCAGGTACCCGGTATTCCATAAAGAATTCTTTATCATATGAACATTTTTCTCATGCCTATGTTAGTGCTATTAACTCTGTATATCAGGAACAAGAACCAACCTCTTTTAGAGACGCGGTTGCTAACCCAAAATGGAAAAAGGCCATGCAGGATGAAATAACAGCCTTACACCGCAACAACACTTGGGAATATGTTGATCTTCCTCTCGATCGTAAACCTATTGGCTCTAAATGGGTTTTTCGTATTAAATACAACTCCGATGGACAAGTTGAGCGCTATAAGGCGCGTTTGGTTGCACTCGGAAACCGTCAACAAGAAGGCATTGATTATAATGAAACTTTTGCTCCTGTTGCTAAATCAGTTACAGTTAAACTACTTCTCGCAATTGCCTCTATCTATAACTGGGAACTTCATCAGATGGACGTTCACAATGCTTTTCTTCATGGAGATCTGCATGAGGAAGTATATATGCTACCACCTCCCGGTTTTCGAACCTCGTCCCAAGTTTGTCGTTTAAAGAAATCATTATATGGTCTTCGTCAAGCTCCACGAAATTGGTTCCACAAGTTCACATCTGCTCTTCTGAAATATGGTTTCTCTCAGTCTCTGGCTGATTACTCCCTTTTCACCTTCAGACGGTCAGGTATCATCCTTCACATTTTGATATATGTGGATGATCTAGTCATTACTGGAAATAATCCTGCTACCATTCGTCGTTTTAAAGACTATCTTCATGCTTGCTTTCATATGAAGGACCTTGGACCCCTTCGGTTCTTCTTAGGCATTGAAATTGTTCGTACACCGTCTGGTTTATGGTTGAACCAAAGGAAATACACTCTAGATATTCTAGCTGATTCTGGTCTTCTTGGATGCAAACCAGTATCGTTTCCGATGTCTGCTGATCATGGTCTTCAATCAGATTCCTCTGCTCTGCTTGATAATCCTGAGAAATATCGTCGTTTGGTTGGCCGTCTTATCTACTTGTCCATCACTCGCCCTGAACTTGCATACTCGGTTCATACACTTTCTCAATTTATGGCTGCTCCGCGCCGTGGTCAATGGGATGTTGCCTTAAAGGTTCTTCGTTACCTAAAGTCAGTACCTGATCAGGGTATTTTCTTATCTCGTTCTAGTGATTTGTGTATTCGTGCTTTTTGTGATTCGGATTATGCAGCTTGCCCTATCACTAGACGCTCTACTACAGGCTACTTCATTCTCCTCGGTAATTCACCCATTTCTTGGAGAACCAAGAAACAAGCTACTGTTTCTAGATCTTCTGCTGAGGCCGAATATAGAGCAATGACAGCTACTACTTGTGAGCTCCTTTGGCTTCGTTCTCTACTTGATTCACTCGGGGTTTCACACAAGGCTCCTATGCGCCTCTTTTGTGATAATCAGTCTGCCATTCATATAGCCAACAATCCGGTATTCCATGAGCGAACCAAACATATTGAGATTGACTGTCATACCATCAGGGAACAAATTCAGCGAGGCATTATTCAGACACAACATGTTCCTGGCACACTTCAGCTAGCTGACATTATGACTAAAGCTCTTGGACCTACTCGTTTCAACTTCTTAATTCGCAAGCTTGGAGTTATTTCTTCCACACCTCCCGCTTGAGGGGGAGTGTTAGAGTATTGGGCTTATCTCTTAGAGCATTGGGCTTATCTCTTAGAGCATTGGGCTTATCTCTTATTATTGGGCTTATCTTTTGCTATTAGTTTATTATTTTATCTCTTTATGTTTTCCTATATAAACATTACATGGTCAATGAAATAAACAAGCTTTCGATTCACAAATCTCTTCAAATCTTGTTCTTTCTTGAAGTTCTTTCCAAAGACCATGACTTTGTGGTTGAAGCGGATATCGAAGTGGACGTCCGGATCATCACTTTTATAGAAGGTAACGTCGTCTTTGGGCCTGAGCATGGGTTTGGTGCGAGTGAAGGGAGCCCAACCAGCTGAGACCACAGTCTTGTGGTAGGGAGAGTTGATCCTCTTGGAGCACCGGAACTTGAACACCTTGCCGGCCTTGTCTTTGGCTGAAAACTCCACCTGGTGGGCCCCGTTGAAGTCCGGCAACTCCCTAAGGAACTCCGATGGCCAGTGCAGCCTCCTCTCCAAGTCCGTCTTCGTCATTGTCTTGGTGAAAATCTTCTTCCCAACTGGTGCTGCCATCAAAATATAGTGAATTAGTGGTTTGATATGTTGTTTGTGGGATTTGTGTAGTTTAAACTATGAAAGAGGGTTTTATTTATAGCCCTTCTCACATGCATTCATAGAAGCCCTTCCCACATTCTACCAAAAAAAATTGAAGACTAAAAAGTATATATAAAATAATACATTATTATACGAGCTATAAATTAAACTAACTCGTATAAAGTAAAGTGGTAAATGCTTTTCTTCACATGTATATAAAATTATAAAGTTTATACATATGGATTGAATGTAATGCTTTTCATATATTAAATAATGGACACTACTTAGGCGGTAAGTCGGTAAGACTATCCACGTCCCACCCCATTTATAATCCTATTTATGCACTCTATTTGTATACTAAATCATGTATACCCTCCGTCTATTTATCTTTTTCTCACATCCCATGTTCGGTTTATAATATGATTGTATTCATTTTTTAATTACATATAAGTAAAGTTAAGGAAAGAGAGGGGAAAATTTTGATTTTTTTAAAAAAAAATTAGAAAAGAGAGAGAAAAAAGATTTGATTAGTTAATTTGTGAAAGAGATGAGTCTGATTTCTTTTGCACTCTATCCCAATCAGCAGGAGAAAGAGGGATATGAATAAAAACATATATTGACAACAACTTTCACTTTCTTCATTATAATGTAATCTAATAGTTTATAAAAGTATATTTAATCATTTTATTAACTACTATATATAACATTTTTGCATATAAGTTTTTGTATAGGTACGTAAGAAACCTCAAAAAGAAACAAAATGTTAATTTGAACTTATATTTTATACATTATAGTTTAATAAAAACATATATTGACAACAACTCCACAATTTTATTTAAAGCACTTGTAATGCTTAGAGATCAAGTGTAAGAATGAAATGTACCATCCTCGGAAAATCTTGTGGAAACATATTATATGCGAGAGGGTGGGTGGGTTTCACTTGTAAATAATTGCAATGATGTTGAATTACTTATGGTGCCGCAAGAGGCCAAAATTTGAGTAATTGAAAGGGTTGCCTTGCAATGATTAATGATCGGATTCATTAATATGACTAATTCAATTAGGGGTGTATAGATTTTGGGGTGTATTTATTTAAATATTTTAGTTTATGTATATTTACTTATTTATAAAATTTATAAAATAATTTATTGTGATTGCTTGTAAATTGTATTTTTTTTTTATTTTATTTTGTCTCCTTATAGGGTATTAAAATTAATCAAATTCTAATACAATTATCTTAAACTATAAGGAATGATTCCATAAAATTTCATAAATAAGGGGATACATATGGACTAGATTCGTTTTCATTCTATTTCTGTTTCCGGAGTTGGAACCAAACAGGCCCTTAATGTCTACAATATAAGTTAATTTGACCTACTTTATTCAATTTTTTTTTAAAAAAATTTATAACGTCTACTTCAAATTAGCATTTTGTTTCTTTAAGTTTAACATACAACTCAAATTCGTTTGAAACAATTTAGTTTACTAGGTTTTTTCTAGTTTTATGTTTTGTAAATGTACTATTTGAGAGAAGAGTGTGTAGAGTTTGAAAATAAATACAAAAGGTTGGGGTACATTTACTTAATTGGAACATTAAAAAGCCTAGTTAATACTCTAGTTTTTCAAAAAGGCCTAGTTACTAAAATTGCCCAATTCGTTTCAGGTTTCGTACCTATTACGAAAAATTTATATGTCAAAATTCTATAGTTTTATTAGTTTCACTTTAATAATTAACTTTCAAGTAGTTGAATTAACCTAAGCCCTTCATCTTAATTAAGGGTTCAAATTAACCTAATGTTATTGTCACTCATATTATTGGTCCAAATATAATTCAATATAAATACGAATTTATTGCCAATATACTTTTACTAAATGTGATTAACTATAGTTTTATATTACTTTTAGAGAAAATTGTTTAAACAGTATCCATCTTTTGGACTGACTGAACTTTAGTACCCCGTCATTTAAACTATCAGAACGGTACCTAACTATTGAGCCGACCAAAGATTAATACTTAGGTTACTGTTCATCCGTTAAATTCACATATTCCTGCTAAATCTCGGGGTAAAATTGTCCACTTCCAGATAAACCCTAAGCCCCAAATTTGTTGAGCCCCAAATTTCTATCAACTTCCCAAAATCAAAATCAAAATCATAAAGCCCTTTCCCTAACAACATAGTAATCAAGATCGCAAAATCAAAAATGATAAAGCCCCAAATTTTTTACCAGCAACCAAAATCAAAATCCATTCGAATTGTTGTGAATTAGCAACACAAAATATCTAAACATTCATTTTGAATCAAGAAGCCACAAGAAAATGGGTTTCAAGTTGTTTGTACTCTGTAAGCTCATCTTCTTCTCCCTTGCTCTTCCTCATTAATCCATGGCAGCTGTACTAGCTCACAATAAGAGAACACAAATAAAAATCGGAGTAATCATCGATGAATCTACTCGAGTCGGGTAAGAGCAAAGGATTGATGTGAATTAGCAACACAAAATATCTAAACATTCATTTTGAATCAAGAAGCCACAAGAAAATGGGTTTCAAGTTGTTTGTACTCTGTAAGCTCATCTTCTTCTCCCTTGCTCTTCCTCATGAATCCATGGCAGCTATTCTAGCTCACAATAAGAGAACACAAATAAAAATCGGAGTAATCATCGATGTATCTACTCGAGTCGGGTAAGAGCAAAGGATTGCTGCGAAATTAGCAACATAAAGCTTCAATGACAAATCGAATCGTATCGAGCTTTCCCTCATCTTCAAGAATTCATCACACAATGATCCCCTCCAAGCAGCATTTGCTGGTAAGAAGGTCAAATAAGACATGACCTTTACAGCAATCCTTTGTTCTTGCCCGACTCGAGTAGATTCATCGATGATGGTGATAGATTACCTGCTGTAAGAAGCTCAAGAACCTCCAAGGGGACACCATGGTTGATCACCTGGAAGAACCCCATGTTCTCGGCTGTACCGTTCTGATAGTTTAAACGACGGGGAATTAAAGTTTAGTCAACCCAAATGATGGAGTTTTATTTAGACAATTTTCTCTCTTTTAATATTTGCACAATTGTACACAATACTTTAAAAGAAAAACTATATATATTGTATAGTGTATACACGTATGTTATCTACATTATGAATAGTTTTCTTATTAAATTGTGTCCATTTAATTTTGTGAAAGATTGGTACGTAACAATTTGGTTTTTTGAAGTGAATAAATTTAATTAAAAATAATCTTACACATATTTTTATATATAGTTAGAAAAATAATTTATAAATTTAATTTAATAAAACTAATAATTTAAATAATAAATTTATTATTTTAATTAACCATTTATTGTATAGTTTTTTTTATTATATAGTTGTTATAATATTGTATAACTATAATTTCTATTTAATATTTATAAAAAAGTTAAAAAAATGAAATATAATATAGATGACGCCATTTTTCGTAATTTTATGTTCATATCAGCTTCAATAAGCTCGTAGTTCCCCAATGTTCAACGAGCTTATAAAAAAATTAGCTGGTTCAGTCATCTACTTATTTCAACTACTCAATCAGCTTCACTTACAATAAAATTCAACTTCAGCTTCATCTAAAATAATCTCTTGGTTCCAAAGAGACTCAAGTGTAAGAATGAAAGGTTTTTTTTGATAAGAAAGACGGGTATGCACTTAGCATAGCCTGTAATTATTCATTTATGGAAGACTAACAATCAATAAACCTTTGACTCGCCACGCCGCGAGCATCATTGTTAATAATAGACAAAATTCCTGTAGGGGGTTCGATGAGATGATGGTAACCGAGTGGAATGGTAGAAGCATAGGATGCAAGGAAGTCAACACACGTATTTTCTTCTCGTTATAATACGCTTTGGAAATAAATTGGATTTGTGTCTCAATGGATTGAATGTTCCGATGTTGAGAAGAAGCACCTTGAAAAATGAAGTTATTGCATCCCTTCCAACACCACCACAAGATGACAAACCAACAAGCCCAACTCATGTCATAGCCATGAATACGAGTAAAGGAGAGATTATATAATAGCCATTGGTTGTCACAATAATAGAAGAAAGGTCCAGCATCATCAATGGGGTTGAGTTCTCCTGAAAGTTGAGTCATACTTGGACAATCTCTGAAAGTGTGCATGGTATTTTCAGTTCTTGAGAGACAGATGTGAAGAACCGAGTATGGGATAGAATAAGTTAAAAGATACTCTAGAAGGGGGAGGTTGAATAGAGTATGAGAACTTTTTACAATCGCAGATGTCAAGGCTTTGAAATGAATCTCAAGGCCTTGAAGTCGATCTTTGAACCTGTGACAAAACTGTTTCTCAAGGCCTTAAAGCGAATCTCAAGATCTTAACTTTGAATCTTGTAATAACTTGTTAGTCACAATATAAGCAAATAAAATGCGGAAATAAAAAAAGATCGACACGCAATATATTACGAAGTTCGGCTCTAATGCTTACGTCTCCGCCTAGGGTTTTTGACCCTAGGATTTAACTATCTATTATCTGCTTCTTTTGAGTCCTAGATACAACCAAGAAGAACTTTCCTTCTTCTCTCTCTCTTGTAGCCTACCGCTACTATCTAGTCAACTCAGGTCTTGCAATAATAGCATAGTTACTTCGTAGAGTAACACAAAGTATAACGTTCTTATGATATGCCAATGTAGCTCTTGTATTTATCTAACTCTCTTAACTAAAACAAAGATCGCTCTTGAGAATACATAAATTTGGTTGATGAAGAAAGCTGAGATGGTTCACTGTAAGCACTTGTCACTTTCTTCACCATGACTGGATTCTCTTATAAACTTCAATGGAGGCTACTTCTCTTGACCGTTGGAACGCATCTTCAATCTTCCCACAGAATCCGAACAAATCTTCTTTAGAATCCTGGTAGTTCTTCCCACAGTTACCGAACAAATCTTCTTTAGAATCCTGGTAGTTGGACGTTCAAGATTGCTCCATATATTTCGAACAAAACTTCAATAACTTTTACTCCGGATTTGAACCGTTGAAGATATTTAGCCGTTTGAAGATCTTCCTGTTATCTTCTCTAGATTTGAACCGTTTAAAATCTTCTTCTCTCTTAGATCCGTTTGTAATAGCTCTAACCACTTGTATAAAACATGTAACAAACCAAGACAAGATATCTACATGTACAATCGATATTTGTTAGTCAATGAAACCGCATTTTGTTAAGTCTTCCATCATCCTTAAATATAACAATATATATCAAGGTAGAGTTATTAATCTCCTCATTGATGGAAGACAAAACAAATATCGTACCTGGACTAATATTAGAATCATACATGCACAATATTAGAATCACACAAATAAAAAATGCAGGAATGTCGGATCGCATATTTCTCCCCCTTTTCGTCTTTCGCCAAGGGAGGTTGAAAATAAAGTTTAAACAATACAGACCCGTAAAAGTATTTCAAAAGAAAATAAAATAGTTTCAAGGAATTGTAAAGCAAAAATAAGAAAATATGGAAAGTAATGTCAAGACCTTGACATCCACTTTCAAGACCTTGAATTCCGATTTCAAGACCTTAAAATTAGGCCGGGTACCACATTCTATATTTCCTCACTCGAAATTCGTTCACACACTTTGCCTTCCATCTCCTATGGACATCAGCGAAAGTATTATTCTTCAAGGCTTCATCAATTCGACGTTGCTTCTAAGCATACCTATACTTCTTCACAACTCCAAATTCTTCCACTGTGAGGATTGTTGGCTCATGTTGAGTGGGTCGAAGAATTGGCTGATTCTTCGCATTCCTGTAACTGTTAAGCAACACATTTCCAGCCTTCTCCCTTGTATGTTTTGCTACGTCCTCAATTAATGGCATGATGTTTCCTGTTGTACTGAAGGTTAAAGCATTGAGATAGAACATTTTGTTCACCTTGGCGTGCACTATAGATTGCAACTTCTGAGTTGCGTCCAATTTGTCAGACATATCGGATTGAAAGTCGATCATGTGCCTCCTTAGTGCATCAAGTCCAAACTCCAATTATTCTAGCCTTTCTTTTGGTAAGGTGTTCGCTCCAAACGGTGTGTGCAAGCTTTAAATTTATAACCCTAGACGTAAGCTTAAAACAAGGATGCGAACCCGCAGTGTACGGGTCAATCGTAGTAAAAAGAGAGGAATTTCAGGGGTCGATCACAGGGACTTAGTGAAACAAAGTCCAATTACGGTATGCTTTAGTAATTACTAACCACAAAAGGTAATCAAAACAATCAAAGATGATATAGAAGTCAATAAAGGAAATATGCAATTCTAGGGATTAAAGCATCTAGTTGTGGTTCCAACTCAAGATCTAAAGATAAGCGGACAAAGCTGAGGTTTTTGCATAGGGAAGGTGTTACTAAAGTGGAATAGATCACCGGGTAAGTCTCACTACTCATGATAGCATGAATTATAGTCTATATTTTGGGGTTTATTTGGACGTTTTATCTTTCATAATCTGCATGTTTGTGTGTATGATATGTGATTTTACTACCATTTCATCTACCTTTGCGAGAATCGAGGTCTACACCTAGTTTTATTGTAATTGCAGGTAATTTGGTACGTTTTGCATCAAAAAGGAGCGAAAGGAGTCATGAGTCATTTAGAGCTACATCCAAGAAGCATAGCCATGGATTAAAGATTTACTTTGGACCAGTTTTGAGATACTTCACATTCAGTTGTGACTCACCTCGGTTGACCAGAGATTCACCTCGACCGAGGCGATCCAGAGACGCCGACTCGACCGAGGCGAATACCTAGGACGCGGCGAGAATAATTTATTCTTGGGTGAGATCTTTTAAAATTGGAAAGAGATCTTATATTTTTGGGCTTGGCTCCTGGAAGGAAGGAGATATGCAGAATCATATATTTTACCTATTTTTATGGGAAGAGATCTTTCTAAGATATCTTATCTTTGGAGGGTTATTTTCCTATAAAAAGGGTTGGATTTCCACAATTCCGACATCACGCTATACCGTCGATCAGGGTTTATAGCACGCAGCAGCCGCACTCCAGTTTGGGAGATATTTGAAGAACCTTTTTGAAGGTTGAAGGAAGATTGAAGTCTATAGCTTTTATAGCTTTTTGGAGGATTTTGTAAGATTGTCTTCAATTCCCTCATTGATTGTCTTGTCTTTTTGGATTGCTATCCAAGGAACGCTTTGTTGTGATATTTGATTCAGTTATTGAAGTCTTTTCATTAAATTCTTCTTTGTTCAAATATTCACTTTCTTCTCATATATTTGATTAATACTTTCATGATGATGAGTGGCTAATTTCTTTGTGTGATTCTAGGGTGATTGGCTGAAGGTTGTGGGAAAAACAATGATAGAATAATCTTAGATTCCAGTAGGATCCTGAAAGTTCGAGTCTTTAACCTTAACCCTTAGCATCTCGTTCAGTCGATGAACATCTCGGCCGGGGTGGAAACTGGCTGACCGAGGTGACTTATCTGATCCATAACTGAGAGTCAAGTGTTAGAGTTTGCCAAATCCTATTCTTATTACACATTTCCTGGTTCAAAGCAAGCTTAGGATGAGACTTACCCGGTAATTCCTTAGTTTGTGTACCAACGATCATAAGTGTAGGTAATAAAGGTTTATCTTTTATTGGGGTTTGAGTGTGCTTCCATCCCATCTTTGTGAGTTAGCCTGAGACTTACCCGGTAAAGGTTGATTCTATTCCCTTAGAAGGTGTGTTAGTTTGAGGTTATAATCCTTTATCTTGATTCCTTGAGACTTACCCGGTAATAGGAGTTACGGTTTTGGATTAGTGTGTAGTGAGACTTACCCGGTGATCTACTCCATTTTAGTAACACCTTCCCCACGCAAGAATCTCAGCTTTGTCCGCTTACCTATAGATCTTGAGTTGGAACCACAACTAGATGCTTTAATCCCTAGAATTGCATGTTTGCTTTATTGACTTCTTATTCATCTTTGATTGTGTTAATCGCTCTTGTGGTTAGTATTGACATAAGCACACCGTATTGACTTTGTTTCACCGAGTCCCTGTGATCGACCCCTGGAATTTTCTTGCTTTTACTACGATTGACCCGTAGACTGCGGGTTCGCATCCTTGTTTTAAGCTTAAGTCTAGGGTTATAAATTTAAAGCTTGCACACACCGTTTGGAGCGAACAAGTTTTTGGCGCCGTTGCCGGGGACTTGGTCTAGACCGAGCCGGTACGGTTTGCTCTTGGGGCGCTTGCCCCGTTTCATCTAACCACTCTACTTGAGTGACTTTTGCAGGTTCTTTCTTAGGTATATGCGAAGAACCCGCGCTGGGAAGGAAATCGTTCCTTACGATCCCGAACCAGAAAAGACATACAAGAGACGCTTAAGAGAAGCGAAGATGGCCCAACAAGACGGTCGTGATCTTGCGGCCCAATTGAAAGAGGCGCTAGAGCTGCTACGCCTCAGCAAGGAAGAACTCAGACAAGAGAAAGAAGAGAATAGCACCAGGATTGCAGCAATCGAAGCTGAGATAGTAGTCATACGAGAACAGATTCTACCTCGACCGAGGGAAGATCCTCCTGTTGATCCGCGACCGAGGCAGATTCCAGTACCTGACGCCCCGGCCGATGTACTTCCACCTCGGATGCCAGTCCGAGATGTTCTTCTTGCAGGAATCCCACAAACCCTAGGTCAAAGGATGGACCCTAATCAACAGCTGAGGCGTCCAGGAGTGAACCTAGGAGATCCAGCAGATCATGACTACGAAATTCGACCGCAAGTTCTAGCCATGATTCGCCAATGCCAATTCGGAGGGCTAGAGAAAGAGTCGCCGCATCAACATCTTCAAAACTACGAGATCTTGATGGAAACCTTGCGACCCCCCAGAATTGAGAATAACAACTACAAGCTAAGACCTTTTTACTTTTCTTTAAAAGATAGAGCTCTTACTTGGTATCAATCTCTTCCTCCAGGAAAGATTAGCACATGGGAGGAGATGACTACGGAATTCTTGACCAAATTCTTTCCCCCCTCAAAGACCGCTGAAATGAGAGGGAAGATCAATGCTTTTATCATGAAGGATAAGGAGAGCCTGTCTAAATCTTGGGAGCGGTTCAAGGATATCCTCTTGGATTGCCCACATCATGGGATTCCAAAGATCGAGTTGTTGGAGATCTACTTCAAAGGGCTGGACGGAAGCACCCAGTTCAATCTCCAATTACTTTCCGCCGGTACCTTCATGGACATGGCGATTGATGAGGCTTGGGACTTCATTGAGAAGCAAGCCTTGCACATGGAGAAATATACCCACCAAGGAGCTGAAGGTGGAGTTAAAAGAGTCAACTTTCAAGAGACTCAATCCAACAACAATCAACTCGCGTCTTTGACGAATGACGTGAAGCAATTGAAGGAGCTCTTGATGGCTCAAACTAAGAAGGAAGAGCAAGGGCAAAGGAACAACAACAATAACAGGTACCGTAACAACAACAACGGTCCCCGAAACAACAACTACAACAACAACAATAGAGGATCCAATAGCAATAACTGGAGGGCGAATAACCAAAATCACGGTAACAATCATTCAAACTCCAATTCTAATGATTCCTATAACCCTTTCCTCTCTCCCCCTTCTTCTTCTTCTTCTTCTACTCCATTGAAAAGCCAAGGGCAAGGATCAAGCTCGTCTCAGCCAGAAAAGAAAGACGCAGTTCTGGAGGCAATCTTGATCAAGCTTAGCGCTATGGAGAATTCTATGACTTCATTTTCGAGGGCCCAAAAGTCCTTCGAACAACAACTTGCTAATAGGGCGAATGAAGCGCCAAGAGATCCAGGGAAGCTTCCAGCAAAGACGGAAACTAACCCTAAGGGCCAATGCATGGCCATAACGACGAGGAGTGGACTTAAAACTGCAGATCCAGTACCTCGCTCGACGCAAACCACCTCGGTCCAGATCCAGTCGAAGAACACCTCGACCGAGATGCCAACCGAGGCGGAGCAACAGAAAGCAGGAGGAACGACAGAAACTTATGTTCCACCTCCTGCATACAAACCACCACTTCCATTCCCTCAGTCCAGAGCCAAAGCACATCTAGACAAGCACTTTGGTAAGTTTCTTGACTTGATGAATAAGCTGCATATTAATATTCCTTTCCTTGATGCTATTTTAGGTATGTCCGCCTATGGGAAGTTCTTAAAAGAAATCTTATCAAGGAAGAGGAAGCTGGAGGATGTTGGTGAAGTTAGGATGACATCTAAATCTTCGGAGCTTATCAAAATCATGAAGGAAAAGATGACACCTAAGTTAAGAGATCCCGGCTCGTTTTGCATTCCCATTCAAGTTGGGGATGTCACTTGTGAAGCCCTTTGTGATCTAGGAGTCAGCGTGAGCATCATCCCGCTGGAGCTATGCACGAAGATCGGTCTTGGAGAGCCCAAGCCGGTCAAGATTCGACTTTACATGGCGGATCGCTCCATTACCCACCCCGTGGGCATTTTGGAAGACGTTCCGGTCAAGTTAGGTAACTTCTATCTACCCATAGATTTTGTCGTACTTGACATTCCCGCAGATTATCCTGTTTCTATTATCCTCGGGAGGCCATTTCTAGCAACTTCGGGTTGCAACGTGGATTGCAAGAACGCCAAGTTGAAATTCAACGTTGGTGGCGATGAGGTGGATTTCGTGCTACTTGCAGCCATGAAAGGGGAGCAACTAACTGATGATATCTTCAACATCTACGATGAAGAAGAATCAAGAGAATTGGTGAGCTCTATCCTTATTAACGATCCACTCGAAAGAGTTATTAGCTTCAGTTTAATGGAGGAAGGTATAGATGCTTCTTGTGATGCAGATATACGGAGCTTGAGAGCATTAGAAGAGGATCCAGGAGCTAAAACTGAGAAGCTAATCCAAGAGACGAAGATCTCCAGTCTCGGATCCAGTAGCAGTACCTCGACCGAGGCACTTTCCGGACTGACCGAGGCGTCCGAAGAACATATCGGTCAACGCTTATGCGCCTCGACCGAGGTCGATGGCGAAATGATGTCAACTGAGATTACTGAGAATAACAAATTTCTTACTCCCTCCTCTGATATTCATCCACTGTTGGTGGAGCATTCCATCCATCAACTTTCTGATAATAAAGGTCCTTGGTATGCTGATATTGTGAACTATCTTGTTTGCCAGGAGACACCACCCGGATTGACGTACTCTCAAAAGAAAAGATTCTTCAAGGAAGTACGACATTATTACTGGGACGAGCCGCTGCTATTCAAGCGCGGACCGGATGGGATGCTTCGAAGGTGCATTCCGGAGGATGAAGTTAATAGCGTCATAAGGCATTGTCATTCACTTCCTTGTGGGGGGCATGCTAGCACCGATAAAACATGCGCTAAGGTATTACGTTCCGGTTTCTTTTGGCCTACATTATTTAAGGATGTGCAATCTTTTGTTGTCTCTTGTGATGCATGCCAAAGAACAGGGAACTTGTCAAGGAGGAACGAGATGCCCCTTAATAACATCCAAGAAGTGGAAATCTTTGATGTATGGGGGATTGACTTCATGGGACCTTTCCCATCCTCCGGAGGAAACCTCTACATTCTTCTTGCAGTTGATTACGTCTCTAGATGGGTTGAAGCCATTGCTTCTCCCACTAACGACGCCAAAGTGGTTGTGAAGTTCTTGAATAAAACTATCTTTCCACGATTTGGAACTCCACGCATCATCATTAGTGATGGAGGAACACATTTCATCAACCGGAAGTTCAAAACACTTCTATCGAAGTATGGGGTAACTCACAAGGTATCAACTGCTTATCACCCTCAAACTAGTGGACAGGTCGAGATCTCGAATAGAGAAATCAAGGCAATTTTGGAGAAGACCGTCTCTAGAACGAGGAAGGATTGGTCCATGAAGTTGGACGATGCTCTTTGGGCGTACAGGACCGCATTCAAGACTCCCATAGGTACCACTCCTTATAATTTAGTATATGGGAAGTCTTGCCATTTGCCCGTTGAATTGGAACACAAGGCGTATTGGGCAATCAAATGGTTGAATTTCGACATCAAAGAGGCTGGTGAGAAGCGACTATTGGAACTCAACGAGCTGGAAGAGCTGTGTTTGAACGCTTATGAGAATGCCAAAATCTACAAGGAAAGGACGAAGAGATGGCATGACAAGCGTATCGTCCCAAAGGAGCTTAACGAAGGAGACTTAGTTCTACTCTTCAACTCCCGCCTACGCCTTTTTCCAGGTAAGTTGAAATCTAGATGGACCGGACCTTATGTTGTGAAACATGTTTTCCCTCATGGTGCAGTTGAGATATGGGGCGAAACTAGCGGAAGCTTCAAGGTCAACGGTCATAGACTTAAGAAGTACCAACCGGAAACGCCGGTTGAGGAGGTTGTACCGATATACCTCCTTTGAGACGCAGCATGGTCCAGCTAGCGACCTTAAATCAAGCGCTTCTTGGGAGGCAACCCAAGGTATTGCTTTCTTTTCCCGTTTTCTAGTCTAGCTTAGATAGTTTTTGTTTTTGCTTTGCTTTGCTTTGTTTTTGGCGTTCTGGACAGACAACAGGGAATATCTAAGGAGGGAGCACAATTGGAAGGACAGAAGTTTGAGATTTTGAGAAGACAGAAGCATCTCGGTCACTGTCAGAGCATCTCGACCGAGTTGATTCTTGAGCAACCGAGGCGACTAGGGTCTCTGCAGAACCACCTCGGTCCGTACCACCTCGGTCCAGTCGAGACCATCTCGACCGAGATGACAGCAGATCCAGTAACAGTATAAAATGGGAAAAATTACTTTTCACTTTTTATTTCACCCTCCTCGACCGCGGCGACAGATCTACCTCGCTTCCTTCGTTCCTCGCTCGTTTTCGAAGATTTCCGCTTCCAAACTGCAATTAAAGAGTAGAGGATCATATTGCAACAGCAGATCTGCAAGAAATTTGAGTGAATCGGCCGGAACGAGGTAAAAACGATCGAAACCCTAACTCGTTCGTTTACTTTGATTTGGGCTTTGGTTGCCCTTGAATTTGTTGAGAAAGGACTTAAGTACCCCATAGGAAGCATTTGTAGTGATTTTTGGGGGAAAAGAACTGGAATTCTGAGAATTGGAATCGCGACTGTCTTCGCCTCGGTCCAGTCGAACTGCATCTCAACCGAGGTGTTCTTGGAGATTGTCAGCAACCGAGGTAGCCTGACAGTGTAGATTGAAAATGAGTTCCGATCGTCGTCTAGCCCTTAAAGACAGATCCTCACCCTCCCCTTCTTCCTCTTCTTCCCGTCCCTACCGCCCGGTTATCCACGAGAGATGTCGGGTAGACTATGAGCGGATAGCTAGCCGTCCAGTTATCGCACCACGATTTCTGGACGTGTCGGCTTTTGATTGCCTTGGGTTAGACGCTGACCTTAGGAGGATGATCGCTACTGTCGGGCTGGATCAGTTTACTGAGATCCGAGCCCCAGCTTACTTAGAGCCCACCCTGGAGTTTGTTAGCTCCTTCTCCTACCTCCCCACAGACCATTCTGTGAAGTACTGGTTGATGAACCGGAACTTCATAGTTCCCTTAGAGGTGTGGAGAGAGATTTTTGGCTTTTCTGAGCCCACCGCCACCGACTTCCCCTCCCGATCCGTAGCTAGGGAGTTCTGGGGGCAGATAGCCCATAATACTGAGCATGCGGACAGATGGCGTCCTGGAGATTCCAGGGAGAGGGTCATTTTCCATCCAGCCTTCAGACTAGCCCACAGGATCTTTAGCGAGACACTTCTGGCGCGTACTGAGACGCCCCAGAAGATCAGACAGGGCGAGCTCTTCAGCCTCTACTACATGGTGACAGGAGGTTTCCCTGACTTTGGCTTGCTCCTGGCAGAGGATCTGCACAGGATCAAGGCCAAGGCGAAGGGAGACATTTGCTGCGGAGGTCTAGTCACCCACATCACTACCTACCACGGGATGGACCTCAGTGTTTGCACGATGGCGGCGGCTCCGAAGCCGCTGGGATTACAGGAGATGATCACACGGAGGATTCTAGTTCCCCGTGGTTTGACCACTCCATACGTAGCCATGCCTTGGGAGCGGACTGCACCTCAGGGGATCCGCTGGTCTGCCCAGTTCACAGTCTTTGATCCACATTACTAGCAGACAGCTTGGGATACACTGATGGAGGATCACAGAGAGGCAGCAGCTGCCCCTGCTGAGGCTGAGGAGGATGACGACGACGATGAGGAGACGATGGATGAGAGAGATGGTGGAGTCCCGATGGATACAGGGACAGATACTGCAGGCACGAGCGCACCACCGATCATCGATTTGGATGATGAGGAGGATACTGAGCCGGCACCTGCTGCACCTCCTGCTAGATCTGCTAGACGTCGGACACGCCGTCACAGAGATTCTGAGATTCATCACCGGATCGACGACCTGACAGATCAGATGATAGACTCTTATGCTGCCCTTACAGTGGACATGCATGAGAGATTTGCTGCCCAGGATCGACGCATTGACCGCTGGACTCATCAGATGCTAGAGGAGCAGCACTATCAGCGCCGGATGATGGAGCTACAGTTCCAGCAGACTATGGGGTATCCGTTCGACCCGACACAGTATCCATACCCACCACCACCACCACCGGATCAGGATTATTGAGGAGCTGCAGGATTTTCTTTATTTTCTTTTATGCAGTTCAGCTATATATCCGGTGAGTTCTCTCATGTTTAGACCTTTTATTTGACCCACTGGGACAGTGTGTCCCAAGTATGGGGTGTTTGTATTACCTGACTACGTGATGTACTTTATTCGACTACCTTTGATGTATTATATTTATCGGATATTTTCGTATTTATGCTTCATTGCCTTTATATGATTATCTGATATCACATGCATACCTACAGGTTATTTGATTGAGAAAAACGTCGAAACCGAAAATAAAAAAAATGGTTTTAAACAAAAAAAAAATTTTGACCTCGACCGGGGAGATTCTTGGCCAAACGAGGCATTTCACCTCGGTTGAACCAAGAACACCTCGACCGAGATGTGTTAACTGAGAGTTTTCGAAAACGATTTTGTGTTACTTATCTGGATATGATCTCAGTGAAGATCTTGTTTACTGACTGGTTTTAAATTCTTTATGTGTTTGAAAGGTTTTATAATATGTTTAAGTTGCTAAATGCTTTGTTTGAAATTTTTGGCATGTTTAATACTTTGTTTTTATCCAAATTATGTTGAATTTGAAGGTTGACACCGCAGGTTAAGTTCTCTCACTTTCTTCTTGGAAAGACCAAGGCAATTCATTCTCTTCTTCTTCTTCTTGATCATGCTTAGCCCCTCATATACATTTTGCCTCCCTTTACCTATCCGGAAATTTGGAAGCAAGCAAGTGGAGTTAAAGTTGAGAAGTGGCTGGAAGTGAAAGTGTTAGAAAGCAATAAATAGGTTTGGGGAAGTCAATCATGAAGATGAGTAACTCGGCACCATTCACATAGCCGGGTGTTTGTGTCTTGCCAAAGTCGGATTGAGCGATATTCCTAACGGGTCATGGTATGTGCATCAAGGGTTTGATGCATCTCGAGAAATTGATGATTGCAGATTTCCTAGGCTTCGGTTATTGTGCACCTTTGTCCATGCATCCCAAAAAGTAAAGTAAAAAGAAAAAGTGTGAAATAAGCAAAGCTTATTGGTGGAAGATGTTGCAAGTCAAAGTGAAAGTGAAGTTCATCCTTTTCCCGGATTCTAGCACCACATTACCTTACATACGTTCCCACCCTACACGTTTCTTAACCTTTTCTTTTGAGAAGCCCTTGAGACCTTGAGCTTGTTGATTGACTTAGCGGTTTAAATCGGATTATACATGATTAATTTTGATAATTATGATTTATTATGCATTCTATGATTTTATGCAAAGATGAACAACTTTCCTATATTTATAAAATGTTTTGAGCATGTTGAGTTTTTAATTCCAGGAAGTACTCTCTTAGAGTGATCTATGATAGTTGCACACCATAAAATGTTTTTGAAAGACTTTTTCATTGATTTTATTGACTTATAATCCATTCTACCTTGTCTTCTATATGAGGAACTTGCTTGGGGACAAGCAAGGGCTAAGTATGGGGTATTTTGATAGCATGAATTATAGTCTATATTTTGGGGTTTATTTGGACGTTTTATCTTTCATAATCTGCATGTTTGTGTGTATGATATGTGATTTTACTACCATTTCATCTACCTTTACGAGAATCGAGGTCTACACCTAGTTTTGTTGTAATTGCAGGTAATTTGGTACGTTTTGCATCAAAAAGGAGCGAAAGGAGTCATGAGTCATTTAAAGCTACATCCAGGAAGCATAGCCATGGATTAAAGATTTACTTTGGACCAGTTTTGAGATACTTCACATTCAGTTGTGACTCACCTCGGTTGACCAGAGATTCACCTCGACCGAGGCGATCCAGAGACGCCGACTCGACCGAGGCGAATACCTAGGACGCGGCGAGAATAATTTATTCTTGGGTGAGATCTTTTAAAATTGGAAAGAGATCTTATATTTTTGGGCTTGGCTCCTGGAAGGAAGGAGATATGCAGAATCATATATTTTACCTATTTTTATGGGAAGAGATCTTTCTAAGATATCTTATCTTTGGAGGGTTATTTTCCTATAAAAAGGGTTGGATTTCCACAATTCCGACATCACGCTATACCGTCGATCAGGGTTTATAGCACGCAGCAGCCGCACTCCAGTTTGGGAGAGATTTGAAAAACCTTTTTGAAGGTTGAAGGAAGATTGAAGTCTATAGCTTTTATAGCTTTTTGGAGGGTTTTGTAAGATTGTCTTCAATTCCCTCATTGATTGTCTTGTCTTTTTGGATTGCTATCCAAGGAACGCTTTGTTGTGATATTTGATTCAGTTATTGAAGTCTTTTCATTAAATTCTTCTTTGTTCAAATATTCACTTTCTTCTCATATATTTGATTAATACTTTCATGATGATGAGTGGCTAATTTCCTTGTGTGATTCTAGGGTGATTGGCTGAAGGTTGTGGGAAAAACAATGATAGAATAATCTTAGATTCCAGTAGGATCCTGAAAGTTCGAGTCTTTAACCTTAACCCTAAGCATCTCGTTCAGTCGATGAACATCTCGGCCGGGGTGGAAACTGGCTGACTGAGGTGACTTATCTGATCCATAACTGAGAGTTAAGTGTTAGAGTTTGCCAAATCCTATTCTTATTACACCTTTCCTGGTTCAAAGCAAGCTTAGGATGAGACTTACCCGGTAATTCCTTAGTTTGTGTACCAACGATCATAAGTGTAGGTAATAAAGGTTTATCTTTTATTGGGGTTTGAGTGTGCTTCCATCCCATCTTTGTGAGTTAGCCTGAGACTTACCCGGTAAAGGTTGATTCTATTCCCTTAGAAGGTGTGTTAGTTTGAGGTTATAATCCTTTATCTTGATTCCTTGAGACTTACCCGGTAATAGGAGTTACGGTTTTGGATTAGTGTGTAGTGAGACTTACCTGGTGATCTACTCCATTTTAGTAACACCTTCCCCACGCAAGAATCTCAGCTTTGTCCGCTTACCTATAGATCTTGAGTTGGAACCACAACTAGATGCATTAATCCCTAGAATTGCATGTTTGCTTTATTGACTTCTTATTCATCTTTGATTGTGTTAATCGCTCTTGTGGTTAGTATTGACATAAGCACACCGTATTGACTTTGTTTCACCGAGTCCCTGTGATCGACCCCTGGAATTTTCTTGCTTTTACTACGATTGACCCGTACACTGCGGGTTCGCATCCTTGTTTTAAGCTTAAGTCTAGGGTTATAAATTTAAAGCTTGCACACACCGTTTGGAGCGAACAACTCACTAATCCAAAACCGTAACTCCTATTACCGAGTAAGTCTCAAGGAATTAAGGAAAAGAACTATAACCTCAAACTAACACACCACCTAAGGGAATAGAATCAACCTTTACCGGGTAAGTCTCAGGCTAACTCGCAAAGATGGGATGAAAGCACACTCAAACCCCAATAAAGGATAAACCTTTATTACCTACACTTATGATCTTAGGTAAACAAACTAAGGATTTACCGGGTAAGTCTCATCCTAAGCTTGCATTGAACCAGGAAAGGTGTAATAAGGATAGGATTTGGCAAACTCTAACACTTAACTCTCAGTTTCGGATCAGATAAGTCACCTCGGTCAGAAGAATTCCACCCCGGCCGAGATGTTCATCGACTGAGCGAGATGCTTAGGGTTAAGGTTAAAGACTCGAACTTTCAGGGTCCTACTGTGATTTAGATCATTCTATCATTGTTTTTCCCACAACCTTCAGTCAATCATCCTAGAATCACACAAAGAGATTAGCCACTCATCATCATGAAAGTATTAATCAGGTATATGGGAAGAAGGTGAATATTTGAACAAGAAGAATTTAATGAAAAGACTTCAATAACTGAATCAAATATCACAACAAAGCGTTCCTTGGATAGAAATCCAACAAGGCAAGACAACAAGGAAGGGAATCTAAGATAATCTTACAAAAACCCTTCAAAAGCTATAAAAGCTACAATCTTCCTTCTTCAACATTTAAAAAGGTTCTTCAAATCTCCCAACTGGAGTATGGCTGCTGCGGTGTATAAACCCTGATCGGTGGTATAGCATGATATGCGGGATGTCGGATTTGTGGGAAATCCGACCCTTTTTATAGGAAAATTACTCTCCAAAGATAAGATATCTTAGAAAGATCTCTTCCCATAAAAAATAGGTAAAATATATAATCTAGCAAATCTTCTTCCTTCCAGGAGCCAAGCCCAAAAATATAAAATCTCTTTCCAAAGATAAAAGATCTCAGCCAAGAATAAAATATTCTCGCCGCGTCCTAGGTGTTCGCCTCGGTCGAGTCGACTTCTCTAGATCACCTCGGTCGAGGTGAATCTGTGGTCAACCGAGGTGAGTCTCAACTGAATGTGAAATCTCTCAAATCTGGTCCAAAGTGAATCTTTAATCCATGGCTATGCTTCCTGGATGGTTCCTTATATTCCTGAATGTAGCTCCAATGACTCCATAGCTCCTTTTGCTCCTTTTTGATGCAAAACGTGCCATTTTACCTACGATTACAACAAAGCTAGGTGTAGACCTCGATTCCCGCAAAGGTAGATGAAATGGTAATATAATCATATAATATACATACAAACATGCAGATTATTGAAGATAAAACGTCTAAACAAGCCCCAAAATATAGACCATAATTCATGCTATCATAAGGCAAGGGCAGATGATGAAGATGCAACCTTCTCCTTTAGTTTCCATTCGTTGTTCAACGTCTTGACGTCTCCAAGTCGCTCAAAGCAATCTTCGTCAATTTTTCCAATTGACACAGGTTGGTCCTCATGAGAGGTGCCAATTGAGAAGAAGGCAAAGATTTTGGGGAGTAGGTTAACGTAGGGCAGAGGAATGGCTCGAGTGGAGTTGATGGTGTGGAGCATATGGTTGAGGATAAGGTTGGGAAAGTCAACATCCAAACCATTCATCACCTAGTAAAGTTGTGATAACCTCTTTCTTCAATAGATCTCGCGACCGCGCCGGTTGCCAGCAGGCGCGGGCCACCGCGGGCGCAGCAAAGGCGGTGGTCAGCCGTCTTCTTTGACCGATGCTTTCCGTTTTCTTCCCATATAAGTTTCCATCTCTCTCCTCTTGATGAGGGTTTTGCCTTCTCTTCAGCCTTCTTCATGGTTGAAAGTGATCCACTTGCTGGTTGAAAGCCTTCAACCAGGAATCCGGTCTCAACAATTTTCTACAAAATTGAAATTGTGAAAAGTACGATACAAACGGACCGGTAGAGCGAGGGTCGTGTGCGTATGAGTGCACATGTGCATTAGGCCAAGCCCATCACATAAACCGATGAGTTCCGTACTAAAAAAATTGGCAATAGGAGGAATAGACACCAAACTTATATACGAGGCTCGGGTGTACGTGAGACTTATTATCTCATATTACAAGATACAAATTGGGTTAAATATAATGATGGTATATATACAGTATATTGTACAGTATACAAACGTACAGAACAGAGTCCCCTAGTTAAAGGATTGTGAAGCCTGCAGGAATCAAAGCCATGGATGAAAACAAACTTGTGTTTTGCTCGCTCCTCTAGTTGAAAGCCTACAGGAATCGGCTCCTCTGGGCAACGGATCGCCTCTAAGGCGGACTCTACATGGCAGATCTAGTGCTCCACCTCTAGCCCCACCTTCCCGTCGAAAGTGGGTACCATCTGCTGGTTGAAAGCCTTCAACCAGGATTCCGGTCTCGGTGATCTCAACTCATCTCACCCTCTGTCACCTTCGGCAACAACCACCGGTGCCCTCTCTCCGGTCCGACCATAGCCTTGGTAACCCTTGCGAGACCTCAACCAATCTCACAGGCACTGGCGGTGCTGGGGGTGGTACTCCAGCCTTGTAAGCTTCCTCGACTCGTTGTACATACTCTCAATACACAAACGTACCTAGCGATACTCGGTCAGACTCAGCAGATGGTGAACTCCGCACCCCGTACCTAGCAGCGGTCCTCTCCTTGATCTCAAGCATAGCGCTCTCTGCAACATCCTCTATCGGTGCGTCAGCAACTGGCGAAACCGTAGCTGACGGGTCCGCAATGGGGTCACGTCCCCGACCTTTCGCTAGCGGAGGTCTACCTCCTCGTCCTCGCCCTCAGACGGCAGGATTCCTATTCGCATCATCACGTCTAACTAGAGGAAGAGGTTGACGACCTCTTCCCCTACGAGTAGTTGTCTCTGCCTTAGTACGTGCCACCTGCACGGGAAACATATACTCTATTCAGGTCCGGCTAGCGTGTGTGTGTGTATATATATATATAGAGAGAGAGAGAGAGAGGGGTTGGATCCCATGTAAACAACTCTTACCATGTAAAATGAGAATAAAATGTATCCGTTAGATCGTTAAATAGATGGTTGAGATTAGGCGATATTAAAGGGGAAAAAATCGTGTTATTAGTGAAAGAAATATTCGACGGACCTGAGTCTATATATTCGTAGTATAGTTACATATATTCGGCGGTATAGTCACATATATTCGGTGTTTACATGTTCATGATAAGAGTTGTTTACATATGAGTCAAGATCTATATATATATATATATATATATATATATATATATATATATATATATATATATATATATATATATATAGGGTGTGGTTCCCATGAGAACACCCTCTAACGTGAGAACATGAGAACAATCGTACACCGTTGGATGTGAGTATTAAGGGTTGAGATTTAGAGTAGATATCAAAAATAATAATAATTACGAATAATAATAATTAGGAATCCAACAATAACTACGAATAATCCACTCAACCAACAATAACTACGAATAATACATTAAACGATATGACACATTCGTAACAAAACTGATAATAATTACGAATCTGTTCTCATGTTCTCACGTTAGGGGGTGTTCTCATAGGATCTATACTATATATATATATATATATATATATATATATATATATATATATATATATATATATATATATATATATATATATATATATATATATATATATATATATATATATATATATATATATATATATATATATAGGGTGTGGTTCCCATGAGAACACCCTCTAACGTGAGAACATGAGAACAATCGTACACCGTTGGATGTGAGTATTAAGGGTTGAGATTTAGAGTAGATATCAAAAATAATAATAATTACGAATAATAATAATTAGGAATCCAACAATAACTACGAATAATCCACTCAACCAACAATAACTACGAATAATACATTAAACAATATGACACATTCGTAACAAAACTGATAATAATTACGAATCTGTTCTCATGTTCTCACGTTAGAGGGTGTTCTCATAGGATCTATACTCTCTCTCTCTCTCTCTCTCTCTCTATATATATATATATATATATATATATATATATATATATATATATATATATATAGGGTGCGGTTCCCATGAGAACAGGCTTATCGTGTAACCATGAGAACAATTTTAGACCGTCGGATGGTGAGTATTAATGGTCGAGATTTAGAGTAGATATCATAATTAATAATAACTACGAATAATAAAAATTAGGAATAATCCATTCAACCAACAATAACTACGAATAATCCACTCAACCAACAATAACTACGAATAATACATTAAACGATATGGCACATTCGTAACAAAACTAATAATAATTACGAATATGTTCTCATGATTACACGATAAGCTTGTTCTCATATGATCTATACTCTCTCTCTCTCTCTCTCTCTCTATATATATATATATATATATATATAGATAGATATAGATATAGATATATGCATGTGTGTACATACTATCGCGTAAGTCCAAAACTATCATGCAAAGGCCAAGTATGCGACACTACTGAGATCTGCGGAGGTGGTGGTAGTTCCCGTACTTCTATCCCAAACCGACTATTCTCATGATTTGGAAAACAAAACCCTTTTTAAAAACTTAGACCCCTTTCAGGTTCTGTTTTAGATCGTTCGACCTTTAGAAGAATTCTAGTGTCATTGTTGCCAACCTAGAGCTCTGATACCATATTGTAACACCCCAAATCTCGGACTCAGGGCGCTACGGGCTACGACCTCACAATGGGTCCTACCCTAGTTCGACAACAATATTATTGGATCTTACAACAAGGCATAAACGATAAAAACATAGAAATCCAAAGTCAAGTATGCAATGCCATATAAGGTACCGACACTCAGCCGAGGTACAAAGGTAAACTCGAAACCATAACCAATCTATCAGAGTCTACTACAAAAGACAAACAAAACCCAACCCGTCCTATTAACGTACGGGAACCCCGGCTGATCATCTCCTCCAAATCACTCGGCAACTTCCCTATCCTACACGAACACGGATAAACCGTTGTTAACTATAACATAAAGGAAAGATACTGAAGCACAAACACGTGCAATGAACACAATAAACATCCACTGTTGTGCCGCCCCCGCGGTAAACAGTGGCCGCCCCGCGGTTCGGCGCACCTGCAGCACTCCGATGCCGCCCCCGCGAGCCGACGCTCCTGCGGCTGTCTGAGGCCGCTCCAGCGAGTGACCTACCCAAGGCCTACCCTAAGGGCCTCTGAAGGAACCGGGTGTTATACCTCAATCAACATCACTATATGTTATAAGAGACAAAGCTGTAGAAACTGGATAGAACAATGCAACGTGCAAAGTACCTTGAAGATACCGAAGTAAATGAATGGCAGCATGCCAGTGAGGGAGTTAGAGAGAAGCCAAAGATAAATTGTGTTTTACTCAGCCTTAACATAATTTGTTTTTATTACAACTATCCACCCCTATATTCTCTTATTTACATACATGAGCCGATATATTTCCACATTTAGTTGAACACTAATTTCACACTTTTGGTACGAAATTAAAGAACGATTAAAAAATATAATTTTAATTTCACTTTATTAATCTTAAAGTAATAACCATTTTTTAAAAAATATAGTGTGCCACTCAACCATCAATGATTGTCCAACATTTATGCACCTAAATTGTGTCAGTTTCTAAAGTACAAAATACTCAAGTAACTACAACACTAGTCAATATGAAGCACTAATCGTCGATGATTGTGCACTCAATCATCTTGATTGTCCCCTTGTGTTGTTTGTCACCTTGTTGCACATGTGAGGGTGACGCTTAAAATGGCCAAAAAAGCAAGTGTATACAGGATTCCCTTCCCTTATAGATTGGCTTTTGAGGATTTGCGAACAGCAGCCAGCAGTGGCCAACCGCAATCAGCTTTAAGTGATACTATTCGAATGTGATCCTTTATTTACGTAAGAAGAGTATATTGCATGATTTGAAGGGTCAATCGGATCATCTCGGGTTCATATTATTAGGGTTAACACGTCTTTATGGTTTGCTAGGTCGGGTTCATGCTTATTTTGGAATGTGGGTCAAAAAAAGTTACATCCTTTGGGTTTCAGTTCATTCAAAATTTGGGTTTTTTCGGGTTCACACAGATCGAGTCTATTCGTATTAAGACAATTACAAAAGTAATAGATATGAATATTTTCATCCTCAAGTATATCTGGTAATGACAAATTATGTTTTATAATACTTGAATTATCATTATTTAGTAATACTACTCAGTGGTGTTAACTGACAACATAGCACTGTTGTCCCCAAATCTTTATTTGGTTTATTCATTGACGGTTAGTTATTCTTCTTTTAAGAAAGACTTTAGTTTTCGCCACTATCAAGGGTACAACTGTCAATTCATAATCACTTTTTACCACTTTTGAAAATTTTTATTTTTTATATTTTGAAAATTTTCGAAAGCATCGTCCATATATCATAAATTTTTATTATTTATTTATTGTTGACGACTATCATTACTTCCGTGTAAAATATATAATTAAGTTTGTTTCCTGTATAAAAAATTCAAATATAACTATTACTTTATGTAAAAATATATAATTTGAGTTTGATCACTCTTTAAAAAACTCAAATATAAATATATTTGTAAGTTTGATTAAAATTTAGTTTCGAGTTGAATAAGCATATAATATATACACGATATATTATTTGACTCGTTTAGTTCGAATAATAAATCTAACAACTATAAGAGTCGATCCTTTATAGGGTTGTAATATGAGTTGAATACTTAATATCGACTCGTTCACTTAACTATTATAATTTATAAGACAAGTATAAACATAAGACTTAAGCTCGGTTAAATTTAGGCAAGTCGGTTCAAATAGATCTGTTATAAGACAAGTATAAACATAACGACTATGTGAGTCGATATCCAATAGATTTGTTATATGAGTTAATTGAATTGATCTCGCCTCAACCTCGTTCACTTGGTTAACACAAAGCAATATAAGCACTTTTTTAAATTAATTTAGAACTTAGACAACTCGATTAGCTTCGGATAACAACCTAACCACAAATACGACTTGAAAAGGGATTGATCTTCCTTCTAATATATGGTAAAAATGATAAGTCACTATTACTAGTAGATCTTGAAAGTGAATGAAGGTGGTATATTATGATTTTATGTAAATTGAATTTTAACTCATTGCGTAATTGTGTTAGCGTTGATAACCAATCCGGTATATGTTTTATCCGTTTCGCGGGCAATTTAATTGCATATTGCGTTTTGATGATAAAAGGATCTTAAACAACCGAACTTCTTACTCATATGTTTTATCCATTTCATGTACAATCATAATTTCTAATTTTGTTTAAATTTTTATTTACTTTTATATAAATCTTTAAAAATATTCATGTTCGAAAATATCTTATAATAAATTTAACCATTTCATGTACAATCAATATTTTACAAATAATATGTCCTAAATAATTAACCAATCATAACCGTCACTGTCAGTCACTAATGTCACTGTCAATCATTAACGAAAAAGCTAAATGCACGAGGATTGTTTTAATAGCGTAAAAAACAAACGCATTCCGATGGCGCTCAACAAGTAAAAAAAAAAAAAAAAAAAAATTTGAGAGCCAGCGCCTTCCGAAGGCGCTCAAATCTTCAATAAAAAAATGCAAAAGTAGGAAGGCACTCAAATATTTAATAAAAAAAGGAGCAAAAATTAAAAAAAAAATAATAGGGTTTTGGGCGCCAGCGCCATGCGCCGGCGCTCAAAACCCTATTTTTTCTTATTTTTGCTCTTTTTATTTTTTTTAAGATTTGAGCGCCATCGCAAAGCGCTCAAATCTATTTGAGCGCCACCGCAAAGCGTTTATATTCGGTACCAAGTAAATGTAAAATCGTGTATATAACATGCCCCATCATTAATGACACTGTCTAAGCATGTTTTTATTCATCAGCCAATCGCAAACAAGCGATTTGGCGCCTGCTGGCTGCTGGTCACTGGTTGCAACCACTCAAATGCCAATATATGGGAATTGTTTATACTATGTCCTTTTGCCCATTTTGTGCACGCGTTGTCAGGTACGCACCTCATCCTCACCTTTGCACAAATCACATAATTTTACCCTTGTTATAATTCTAGAAATAGAAATAGAAATAGAAATAGAAATATAAATGATAATGAATTTAGTCTGTGTATATTCACTTATTTATGAAATTTTATAAAATAATTATTTGTGATTGCTTGTAAAATATATTTATTTTTTGGCAAAATTGGCAAACTAGCCTTTTAAGCAAATCAATTGAAAAAGAAGACTCATAATATTTGGGATTGGTATTTTGACCCCCTATAAAATAGAATAAAGAAAATAGATTACAAAAGAGGGCAAAGTTTGACAACCCATCGGATGTGACATGTTGTACTATCTCACATGTCACATCAATCAGAAAAAGGAATTTCCAACATTCTTACTTTATCACCTATTACCCAAAAATCCGCTTAGCCAAATAATGTCACAATCATACCCAAAAATAAATTTGTCAAAGTACATAAACATACTCGAAAACAACATACCAAAAAAATCAAATATCAAAATAAAATCATATCCATAAATTTGATAATATTTTATATTTATACCCAATTTAAATATCACTTAATACAAAAACCATACCCAATTTAAATTTGTCATACCCAAAATTTTCAAAAATCGATATTATACACAAACATCAATATCAAATGACATTTGATCATTACCCAAAAATTCGCTTGAATTTGATCATTATAACACAGCATGGGTAACCATAAAACATACCCACGATATCACTTTAAAAATATACTTAATAATAAGAAATATACTACAAAGCCAATACACATATAAAAGCATACCCAAAAACCCGTTTACTCAAATAATGTCATAATCATACCCACAATTAAATTTGTCAAGAAATATATTGCCTCTATTTTCACAATCATACCCAAAACCATACCCAAGAAATATACTACAAAACCAATCCATGTAAAAAAGATACTTAAATCAAAAGTAAACATCTAATCACCATCATTTCAATTAGATAAATTATTACCCCTATTTTTTAGTTTCCATACCTATTTTTTCTTCTTTTTGTATAGAGACCTAGTTTGCAAAAGAGAATTTCAAGGGGTCCTATTTCCCTAATTAATTCTTATTTTTTTTCATTTTGTTTTTTATAGGGTATTAAAATTAATCAAATTCTAATACAATTATCTTAAACTATAAGGAATGATTTCATAAAATTTCATGAATAAGGGGATACATATGGACTACATTCGTTTTCATTCCATTTTCGTTTTCGGATTTCGAAGTAAACGGACCCTTAATGTCTACAAGTTAATTTGACCTACTTTATTCAAATTTTTTTAAAAGTTTTATAACGTCTACTTCAAATTAGCATATTGTTTCTTTAAGTTTAACATACGGCTCAAATTCGTTTCAGGTTTTCGTACCTATTACGAAAAATTTATATGTAAAAATTTTATAGTTTTATTAGTTTTGATTAAATATACCTTTATAATGTAACATCTGGGTTTTTCACGTCACAACCCCGCGGTGACGATGGCCCGCAGTCGCGACTACTCTTGCCGCGGTCGCGGCGTGATCTAGCCGCGAGTGCGGCTGACCACAGATCGCGTACGATCTGTTTTTATCTTCTTTTTTTTCTTAAAAGATCCGATCTTCTAATATTTGGTTGTCTTTCCTCTATCTTTTAACCTAGTTTTTACCTTCCTTTCTTCCCCTAGCCGTACCTCCTTATATTCACGTTTTCTCCTTCGATTTCTTCTTCTTGCTTCCTTGTCTTCTTCAACCGTGAGCCAAGTTCTAACCTTGTTCTGTGAGACCTGCAGAATCCGTGTAAGTCTTCTCCTTCACGTTCTCTTTTCTCTCTTGTGTACTCCTACTGCATGCTCCTTCTTCTACTTCTTCTTCTTCTTCTTCTCTTCTCCTTCTTCTTCTTCTTGACAAGATTCAAGATCGAGTCTTGATTCTAGTTGGTCATGGCTTGATTGTTGTATGTGTGTATCCAAGATCTTGTGGTTGAGTGTGTGGTGTGAAGAATCATAGAGGAGAGTTAAAGCCAACATAGTGTGGTTGTGTTGTCGAAGGAAGTCCCGTCGCCGCCTCTGTCACCTTGCCGCCCCAGAGGTTGCAAGCAACCGCCCATGTGGCCTCATCTCAGACACCGTCCCCGCGTCCCCTTGTCACCGCGATCTCGGCCTCATCTTAATCTTAAAAATTAAGGTGTTAGTATGGTTCGAACCTCTGTTATTCACAACCCTATTTGTGATGGTAGCTTTCTTCTTTCTACTCGGATTCACTGAAAACGCTTTTGAGGTGAACTTTCTCGAGTTATTGTTTATTACTTTATTCATAATACTTGAGATTCTAGAAAAAAAAATCTGCAAGTTTTTCCTTTTGTTTTATTTGTTTTGGAATGTATGCCTTATATTTTTCTTTTTTTACATTGTTTTTCTATTTTCAAAATTGATGGTTAATTTCTCATTATTTAAGGATTGATTGAGCCCTATAATGCATTGATTTATAATTATGTATATGCATTGTTGAATGAAAATCAACCGGCTATGTTTTTCCTTAGTGACTTATGCATACCCTTTGCTACAATTGTTGACAAACAATTTGTCTTGGGAATATAAATAGAGTACTTTTCTGTGGAAGCGTGATTATTTTATTAGACCTTCTAAGATTGGAACTGGTTTGGGGAAAGACATTTACCTTTACCTTGAGGATTGATGACATGCTTATGACATTACTTTAGGTATGCATTTAGATAGATTTCCCCTTTATTTTGCATGCATAGATATATATTCATATCGATTATGTTATTATTTACCTACTTTGCGAGAATGAAGGTCTACACATAGTTTTGTTGCAATTGTAGGAAATATGGCACATTTTGGATCAAAAGGAAACATGAGAGTACAAGGAGTCAAGAGGATGGTATGATGGAGTACATTGAGGTGCAAAAGAAGACCAAGGATCATAAGAAAGAAGATTCAATTGGAATGGAATCAAGGAGCCGAAAAAAGTACATAACAGAAGAAAAATCTCGGATGGATAGAAATTATCTCGACCGAGATTTTCTTCGGGGCCGTCCGAGATTACGCTAAAAAAGGCCCGCGGCCCAAAGTCAAAACCCTAGTATTAATATTACAAAGGAGAGTTGTGGCGAGGGTTAGGGATATCCTTTTTCGAGTCTGACTTTCACGGCGAGTTTTACGCAGTTTGATACGCGGAGTAAGACGACGATAGAGAAGGATGAACAACATCAAGTGATCAAAGATTTGCATAGATAGCTTTGGAGTTTTGTGAGTATTCTTGAAGGGATAGACTTAGTTGTTGTTTTCATTATTTGAACACAAAATCGAACCTTTGTTATTGCTTTGATCTAGTTTTGATATTTGAAGATTGTTTGCTAAGTTTTCTTTGCCCTTTTTAATTGGTTATTTTGGTTTATGTATTATTTGATATCTTATACCTTCTTTGATTCAAATATGACTGTTTTTTGCTAGAAATCTTTGCGATTCTAGGGTGACTAGTTGATGGTTGTGGTTTAGATGATGATAGAATGACCCTTTAAGTTAGATTGGATCTTGAAGGTTGAGTTTTGCCTACGTAGTTATCCATCTCGGATTGATCTCATGAATCTCTACTGAGATTTAAGTAAGAAAAATCTGAGATTTGTTCCTGTTTACCCGGTCATGTTTTATCCTTAAGCCTAGGCTATAGTTTTCCCAAATCCTAGCCTTGTTGAGCCTTTGAAGCTTATTTCTAAGCTTGTGAAGAGACTTACCCGGTGATTCCCTTGCTTAGTTGCCTACAATGATGAGTGGTAGGTAACAAAGGTTTATCCTTTGTTAGGTTAGAGTGTGCCTTGACCTTACCTTTGTGAGTTAACCTGAGACTTACCCGGTGAAGGTTAGTTCTATTCTCTTATGTTGAGTTGTTGGTTTGAGTTATAGTTCCTTTCCTTATATTCTTGAGACTTACCCGGTAAAAGGACCTTTGGTTAGTGATAGTGGATGGTGAGACCTTCCCCGTAATCTATCCCACCCTAGAAACACCTTTCCTTTGCAACCCCAATATTGTCCATAGATCTTTAAAAGTCTTGAATCGAAAATTACAACTTGACGCTATGATCTCTAGAATATGCATTCTCTCTTGATTGATATATTTTCGTTGATTGTTTTGCTTTGCTCATTGTTATTTGCAAGTCTCTTATCTAGATTACCTATTTGCTTGATTTCACCATAGTCCCTGTGATCGACCTTGAAATACTTGTTTTTACTGCGATTGATTCGTACACTGCGAGTTCGCTATTGCTTTTATTCTTGGTATAAATTAAGACTATTTTCTTTCATATACACACACGTTTGGAGCGAACAAGGATTCCTGACTGTCATAGTTTTACCGGTTTTATACCTTTCTTTGGCTTTTTTTGTGACAATGTGGCCTGCTTCGGTCTTCTATTTGTTTTCTACACACCCTATGGGTTTGAGTTTTACTTTTTACAACTACGAGAGTCTCTTTAGGTTGAGTTTAGCATGATCTTTATACATAAAGATGTCGTAAATGCTACTTTTAACAATTAACTATATACCCGATGATTAATGTGTATTACATTCATATACTTGGTTACATATTGATATATTATAGTGGTAATACATATTCCTTATATTGATTTCTTCCTTATTATTTTTTTTATCATTATATTTGCCTATTATTTGTCTTATGACAACTAAAACTCAAAATTATAAATGACCTGATTTTTTTTCCTTCCCTTACTCTTTTTCAATACCATTGGCTTAGCATAATTGTCTATTGTAACATCCAATCGAGACATAGTCCCATTAATTTGACACTCAATTATGATAAATTTTCTCGTCATACTTGCAGATAGGTTTTAGTCTATCAAGTTTTGGCGTTGTTGTCGGGCAACATGTTGAAGTGCAACCCTCAATCTAGTATTCAACATCCCACCAATCACGGTAAATTTTTATTCGTGGCAAGTACGAGCCTCTATTTCCCGAGGGTGCTGAGGGTGACAATTGATGTGGAAGTTTTAAACCAATAGTTTTAAACAGCCTCACCCACAAGGATAACGGGGTCCAAAGTAGTATATCAGGTATCGAATCATGAGAACTACGTCTATTTGGATATATATGATAGAAATTATGCTAAGTAAAGAGAGAAAATAGAGAGAAAGGGAAAGGAAAAATCTTTCTTTGAAGGTCTTATGGGAACAAGAAAGTTATGATTGTAGTTTATACGAAGATGGAGGGGGCGATCAAAGGAAACATATATCATCACTATGATAGATGAAATATAATCATCTATATGAATATAGTTGAACGGTGATCATGTGAATATGCAGGTTACCATCAAATATAGCATTTGGAATAGACAAACAAAGACCATGCTAACCAACTTGATTGCTCTCTATCGCCAACCGGTTGTGTCAAGTATATAGGAAAATCAATAAGAACTTAGAAATCCGGAAACCAACTTGATTGCTAACCAACTTGATTGCTCTCTATCCCTATTTTTGGCGATCAATCTTAAAAATGTACAAAGATCGAAACTTTCTATGAAAGTTAGAATCCTCAAGGTAAAGATAAACTAGTATTCTCAAAACCAAGTTCTTTTCAATAAACAACCTTAATTTTGGGGAATTTTTTTTTTTATCTAAATCCTTTTATAAACGCCACTTCTATCAAATGTAAATAAAAGTAAAAAACGAAGTATTTTAAAAAGAAGAAAATTTGCATATCTCAATTCAACAATTCATATAAGAATCCTAAATCAGCCAACATAGGGTTCAATCATCTCTTAGATCAACATAAATTATCCAAACATAGTGAGGGAGAGAAACAATGGATAAAGGAAGAGTCTTGCATAAATAATAAAGTTGAAATGTACTTACAATGCAAAGGAAAGGGGAATCTAACTCTTTGTGCCGCCGAAGTGGACTTGTGACCTAGAAACCCTGGTTGTCCGTAATATCTCTAATATGACCTAGAAATGTCTATTTATAATGTTTACATCAAACCCTAGGACGGACATGAGAAGCTCAACCCGTAAACAAAAAGTTAAGATATGATATCTTATAAACATCATAGGCGAGATGGCATGGGAGACGGCCAATGAAGCCGTCGATTTCTACTATTATGCCTACTGAGCTTGTTATCTTTTTTATTTTTTTTAAATATTTCCATAATGGTAGTTACTAGCATCACTTTCAAGTACTAAATCATCACTTTCAAGTACTAAATCATCTTGTGCTATTTGATGGATTTAAAGATATCATTCAATTTGGTAGAGATGAATTGTCTACGACTTAAATCATGAAATTTATTGAGAAGAATGAGATCCTTAAAGTATTTAAACATGCTAAATCTGAGAATTATGTTGAAAATAAAACTAATTCTATTATGCATGTTGAGGGAAACTCCAAAGCTAATAAAATGAAAAAGCAATCTAATGGGAATTAATAAAAAGTGTTTTTATTGTGATAAGATTGGCCATTTCATAAGAGATTGTAAGAAAAAGAAAATTGATGATATGCATAAAAATGATATTGAATTTTCTGCTATCTTGGAATCTGATTTTAATTACCCTGCTGAGTTGTTTATGCTTTGGTTCCGCATGCGATTCTAATACTTGGATTATGGATTCCGGATGTTCTTTGCATGCTACACCTCATAAATTCTTGTTTGAGTCTTTACATGAATTTGATGGTAGTAGTGTCATGCTAGGTGATAAAACATGCTTGTATGTTAGAGGTATTGGAAACGTGCCTTTGAAAATGCATGATGGTAGGGTAAGGGTTCTTCAAAAGGTTAGGTGGGTGCCTAATCTTAGAAGAAATCTGATTTCTGAATCTATTTTGGAAGAGTAAAATTGTAGAATTAGATCACATCATGGTATAAGAGATGTCATTAAAAATGACAAAACTCTTATACGTAATATTAGGAAAGGTGGCTTGTACCAAGTTTTAGCTTCCCCTTTGCTTGATTCTTTTATGATTGTGGTGACTAATAATCATTCAAAACCCTCTAAAACTGAAATAAATGGTGAATTGACGGTTTTAGTTGAGATTCATAGACATGATAGCACAAAACTGGAGCAAAACATCCCAAAAACTACTGTTGTTGTTGTAAGGCTCAAAAGTGGTGTAGAAATGGTGAAGAACAACCCACTTCAAGGGAAATTGGTGGAAGGATTGAGTGACAACAATCATAGTCCATGCCAACAGTAACTAGAGGCACAAAGAGGCTCACTAAATTAGTCTAGGGTGACTGAAAATGAAGAAGGAATTTCCGTAGCATTGGAAGGACATATAGACATCAAAAGTAAGTTACATACTCACCAATTAAAGGAGGAAGTAAGTTCTCTTAACTCTAAGTCTAGTGATATGCTTATACGTGATACTTTGACATATGATAGTGATGTGAATTTGAAATCTATCATTGTAAAGCATGACTTGGATGAGAAACTTATGTGTGGTAATTGTGTTGAGTATGTTACGCCTAAGAGAAATAGCAAAATGTCTTTATGTGGTTTGCTAAATAGGTTAGCATTAAGAGGGCACTTTAAGAAGCGTACCAAGACTTGTGATAAGTCTAAATTGATAAATATTTGTGATGTGCCTGCTGATTTTGTAAACGATATTAATCGTGTTTCGAGTTGCAGGTACACTTCTCGTTGTGGGATCGTGGGTGGTCTTCCGAAGCACTAAAAGAGTGCTTTGGGGGGTCGATGACGGATTCCCGTGTGTGCGTTTAGGTGGTCTTTTTTCATTTGTTTTGCGTCGGTTTACAAGATAGAATCAAGAGGGCACTTGTTGAAGATTTGATTCTAGTATTGTGTCTTTCTTTTGTAAAGCTTTTGATTTTTGGATGACCTTTGTAATTTGCTTGGTTTTTTGGCTGGTTTTGTGTATGTTTGTTGGTATTGATACGAAGTAGCAGCTTTTTCTTTAGTGGCCAGCCAACATATATATCTCGTACTGGGCTTCTCCTTTTTTCAACAAGTGGGCCAACATTTGTTACACTGGGCCAGCCAGCTCTTCAAATTTTGCAATGCAAAATCCTACAACAAAAGCAATAGAGAGGCGGCTAACATACTGCACAAACTTAAAATATATAGATTATTAATACAACATTAAGGGTCCGTTTGGAAGCACCGGGAATCATTTCCGGTAACGGAATGATTCCAAATCAATAAAAAACTACGTTTGGTTAGAGGTCTTTTAACACATAAAAGTAATCTCATCCATTCCATTTCCTTTCTCTACCCTTATTCGATTCCATTCCGTTTCCATTCCACCGTTCCAACCAAACGGGCCCTAAGTCTATAACATAGAACTATAAATAAACATGAACTTAAATTACCATAAACAAAAAAAATACAATAATAGCATCAAACTATAAAATTAAACATACAAAAAACAGCTAACATACTGCACAAACTTAATATATATAGATTATTAATACAAACATTAAGACATTTATGTGAAGAACAAAAAGACATGTAGTCAATCTTTGTCTTTTATTCCTCCTCTTCATTGATGTTTCGACCAAGGAGAAGGATTTTGCGGTTAAAGCGGATGACAAAGTGAGCATCTGGCTGAACACTTCTGTAGAAGATAACGTCGTCGCCAGGCTTAAGGTTTCTTTTTCTACGAACAAATGGGACCCACCCAACGGACACCACGGTCTTGTGGTACGGGCAGTTGATCCGCTTGGAGCACCGGAAACTCCAAAGCTTGCCACCCCTATTGACAAAATACATATATAATAAAACTTATACGTATATATGACATATATCGTAAGAAAAAAAATAAGCCAATTATTTACATTCTTACACCTGTCCTTCCCGAAAAAATCCACTTGGTGAGACCCGTTGAAGTCCGGGAGCTCACCAAGGAACTCGGAAGGCCAATGTAACCTCTTATTGAGGTCTGTTTTGGTCATCGTTTTCTTGAAAATCATATCGCCTTGTGCAGCCATATGTGGGTGTTTTGTGCACATAATAATGTGTTTTGAGGGTGTTATATAGTATGAACCAAGTGTCAAAATATGATGTAAATATCTTAAGAGAGCTGGATAGTGACTTGATGAGTTGGGAGTGGCATTTGTGGTAATTTCTATACGTTGGGGGCGTTTTAGCATGCACAATAAGTCAAAATATGATGTCGTGTATGATTGGCATTTGGTTATTTAAAATAGATAAGGCCGTTTTATTTTTACTGACCTCAACTCACAATCCTAACACATCACTTTGGATAAGTCCCATTTTTTTTCCCACTGCATAATTACATCGTAACATTTTTGGATTTTTTTCTAAAATAATAACAAAATAAAAATAAATTCTTACTTTAGACATGGAGTAAAACTTATTCCGAGAATATGAAGGGATTAGGGTCGGAGTAGACCCGTAGTTTGAAACTAAAATGGGGGACCCGCAGTTTCAAACTGCGGGTTCTTCACATATTTTTTTTAATTCGCGTCAAATTAAAAAAAATAAAAAGTTCCAATGAGACTCGAATCTCTGATCTTTGCATCAAAGTCCAATGTCATAACCACTAGGACATGAGAACTTTCACTAACATTAATTGAGATGCAATAAATATATTTTTGTTTAAAAACACTTCAATTTAATAAGAAAAGGGATTTGCGAGTTTCAATATTTTTTAAATAATAACTATAAGTTCAAAAACACTTCGATTTATAAGTTCACAAATTTAATTTGAACTTAAAAGCATATTTTGTGTTATTTTTATATAAGTACTTGTATTTTTCAAATTATGTTAAATATATAAATATTTATAAAAAAAAATGACACAAATATGATTTTATGTTCAAATTATAATATAATTTTAAAATAATATTTTTAATCAATGAAAATTGTAACTCACAAATTTTCATCTATAGAACTAAGGGTTACAATTTTTTAAAAATAATTATATCTTTTCTTTATTTATTAATGTGTGAATATTATTTAACGGCTATAGAAATAAAAAGAAATAAGAGTTATAATATTTTATTGAATATTTACATAATTTTAATAAATAACATGAACTTATAATTATTATTTAAAAATATTATAAAAAATATATGAGATAAACCATTTAGGTTAAACATACGAAAAAGCAAAATATTGAAACTCACAAATCTCTTTTGCTTATTAAATCGAAGTGATTTTGAACAAAGTATATTTATAGCATCCCATTAAATGTTAGTGAAAGTTCTCATAGCCTAGCGGTTATGACATTGGACTTTGATGCAAAGATTAGACTTTGAGTCTCATTGAAAACCTCTTTTGTTTTTTTTTTTTGACACGAATTATCTATTCCGACCCTAATCCCTTCCTATTCTCGGAATAAGTTTTACTGCATGCCTAAAGTAAGAAATTATTTTTATTTTGTTATTATTTTAGAAAAAAATAATACCAATTTGTATATGCGGTATGCCAGACAGTCCGGACCCTAATCCCTTCCGTTACACAATATTATTAAAAAAAAAACAAATCAAAAGAAAGAAAAGCCAGCAAACAAAAGGATGTTTATAGATGCAGTATGCTGACAATAATATACCAAGAAAAGGATGTTTACGATGATATCCTCTTTTTAAACTTCTGAGGGTTTAAAGAGCCAAGTCATGTTTCCAATTTGACACTCGTTAAACTAGGCTCAAAATGTTACATCATCATATACCCTCGGAAGACCTCATCATAAACCTAATACCAATTTGTGATTCGTAAGTTATCATTTATTCTATCATAAACCTAATTCTAATTTGTTATCCATAAGTGGTCAATCTTCCAATTGAGAAAATGTGAAAAGAGAATGAGTTAAGAAATTTAATTCATAGACTAAGTCTCATGAATGTGGCCCACGGGGACGTACGACTAGAACTATTGTGATTGTTTATAAGAATGTGATGTGTCATATATATACATGGTGTATCAAGACATCGAATAAACTAAGGGTCCGTTTGGTTCCAACTCCGGAAACGAAAACGGAATGGAAACGAATTTAGTCCATATGCATATCCTTATTCATGAAATTTTATGGAATCATTCCTTATGGTTTCATGCAAAATGCACTTGTCTCCCCACATTTTGTTACCCTATAAGGTATCAAAAGTAATCAAATTCAACTCCAATTACTACAAACTATAAGGAATGATTCCAAAAAATTTCATGCAAGTATATACATATAGACTGGATTCGTTTCTCTTCCGTTTCCGATTCCGGAGTTAAAACCAAACGGGCCCTAAATGTCTTGTTACATATAAACATTACATGGTAAAAAAAAACGACAAAACGCAGAATAATAAGAAAAGGAAGATGATAAAGAAAAAAACAAGAAGAAGACTTACACGAGTAATAAAACACACAAGTAAATTGAAAAGGGTAAAATAACTAACTAGATCTTTTATCACTTTTTTTTGGTAAGTGAGCAGAACTCTCCGCGCTAAAGCGCTTTATTATGGAAAAACGGCATTACAAGCAAACACTACGAGGGAGAGCAACTCCTCGAAGATCGTCCATAATTAAACAACTAACACCTAGAGGCTATGAAGCAAGAGGATGAACCCCGAAATCTAAAGAGAACGCAAAGTTTGCAAGAGCATCCGCAACTCGGTTACCGTCTCTATAGATATGAACGAAACCTGTCTCGAATAATGAAACCTTGGCAACGCGTCACCAGGCTAGAAAGAAGGTGAGATTGACTCACCCTTTTCTCAATAAATCCAACCACAAGGAGCGAGTCCAATACCACATCCACCCGGCGAAAGCCCAACTCCCATGCAAGCTCAACTCCGTGAATAACGCCCCAAAGTTCAACCTCAAGTGTAGAACAGGCCCCCACATTCGCCGCCACTCCTTTCACCCAACTCCCTTGATCATCCCGTATAGTTGCTCCCGTTGTAGCCAGGCTCATGTCTCCCCAGGAAGACCCATCAGTGTTAACTCTAACCCATCATTCTTTCGACTTCTTCCAACTCACCACATCTCTCTCCTCCTTGGGGTTCTCGGCTCCAGAATTTTCTGCACATCTTCCAAATACTCATGGTGTTTGTCCCAAACAAACCCTACCTTATTTCATGGCAAAGTCCTCTCACCAAAAACTCTTGAGTTTCTCCAACGCCATAACCACCAGACCCTAGTAGCGAAGACTACGCTCCAATCATGTGCTCTTGCAGTGCCACCTCTCATAGTCACGTTTAAGAACAACCAAGACTCCCAGTCTAAATCAAAGAAATCAGTAAACAGCTCCCTCGAAACCAACTCTTCCCAAAACCCCTTTGCAAACCTACAATCACACAGGAGGTGGAGGAGGGACTTAGGCAAATTTGGGCACGCCAGTACCATTCCATGCCGGTAAGTAGGGACCGAGGTGTAACACCCCGAATCCGCGGGACTCGGGATGTCACATTGGGCTAGGATCTCACAATGGATCCCGACCCTAGCCTGACAACAAGTTCACTAGACCTTACAACATGGCACTGACAGATACAAAACAAGTATAAACTGTACGACCCAAAGTAAAAAACAACATAACCGAGTATATAAAATGACATCCTCACACAGGAGGTACAAAAGATCATCCTCACGCAGGAGGGGAAACACAACAACCCCAAACCAACCACCTAATGTACGAGAGTCCTCGGCCTGTCACCCTGCTAGACCACCTAGTAGCGCCTAACCTGTAAACATCTACAACACGGTATGAAACCGTTAGCTAACCATACATATATGAGGTAATGCATAAGCACAAGCACAATCATGAAAGATAAACACATCAGCATGCTATCACACATTTACCTGTTTATTATCTTTATATAATAACCATTGACTCAAAAACCGTATATATATAGATAGATGAAATTATGTGACACGAGGACCGATACATCCCCGCCTTTGAGTGCAATGTCCAGCTGTACGAGTATCGGTCACACAATCCGTGTACCCTACGGGAGTGGATTGCGCCCTTCCTGTAAACCAGTCTGGCCCGACATCAGAGAACCTCCCAGACTTCACGGCGGGATGAAAGGGAAAGATTATCATAGCCACGCAGTGGGACAGTCAATAAAACATAGGTCGATAAAAACGACAACTCATGCTATCATAGCAAACATATAAAGCACACACCACTCATGCAAACACCCAATATAGGGATGGTAGCTAAGTAAGTCCTACGGACTTACCTCAACCTCGTACAATCACAACCACGATCAACCTTCAATCCTGAGAGGGACACTGCCTAATAACAAGGCATAAAGAGATATCAATACTCCTATCAATCAAAAAGGTCACATCTAGACCCAAGGGATCCATAAGGATCATAATCAATCTATAAGCCTCACAACCAACTAAACCTCAATATCTCAACATAACTCATAATTCCTCAAATCTCAAGGTAGTATCTAATCAACATTCCTCAATCTCAATTCTAATCCTAATTTAATTAATTAACCTTTAATTAATTAATTAGATTTCGCCAAAATAACGTTTTGCCCGTAGGCAATTTCTAAACCCCTACCATCAGATTTCATCAAACAAACAACCCATAATCACCAGAATAATATAACGACCATAATGGAATATAATTGTCCTGTTTGACAAGCCTAAACTCAATTTAGGCCAAATCGCAGTACGAAAAACGAATAAATTCATAACTATTTCGTTACTAACCCGATTGATGATCTGAAAGAAGATTCGGAATCATAACGACACAGGCTACGCATGGACAACATCAAATTCATCGGAATCTGAGCGACGGAACCGTCCTGGTGACATATATGCTCGACCAGCCCTCCATATACTCGGAAATGCAGAAACTCGGTACCGTTATGAAGAGAATGAAGAGAGGAATCCAGAAACTCAAACGGAATTGAAATCGGATTAGAAACGGAGAGTAGATCTGAGTTTGAAGGTTGAGAGAAATCAGAGCTTTTACGAGGAAACGTGAAAGGAAATGAATTAATAAAGGATTTTCCGCTATTTATAGTGAAGACGATAATTATGCTTTAGTAAAGTCGATAATTATCCTTTAACCGATCCAAAGGCGGGTCGAACCTCTTTCTCCAAACTTCTCAAGATTGGAACATTAAATCTGGAATATTGTAGGGATAATTATTCCACAACTGCCTCGAAAAACGTGTATTCCTAAGCCGTCTTTCTTAGCCGTTAAGAAACGAAATAGCGACTCTTTTGGCCGTTTTGCCTCTCCATGTTATTTCATATCTAGGACATATCTGATGTCCTGATCATTTCTCTCAACTGCATTTTTATTAATTGGAGCTCACAAATGCTCCAAATAACACCGGAGGGTAAAAATAATTACCTAGGGGAAAACGTAAAAATTTCCCCAAACGTCCAAAATTATGCCAGGAACATAACGGTGGGACTCTTACTCATCACTTGTGAAGTCTTCGCGAGTTATATGTAAATTACTATCAACGATTAGTTTAATCGACATTAATTAGAATTCGAAATCCTAGCCATTACACGAGGCGAGTTTCGGTGACTCTCGTGTCACAACCTAAGTTGAATTAGAACGGGGTACGACTTAATAATAATAAAGATAATAAACCGGATTGGTGTGCTTTTACGTATGTTGTGTGCTTGCGGTGTTCTACTTGTGTATGTGCCTATCCAATTAATTCTAATGCTTCGAATATGAGCTAACGGTTTTATACCGATTGTTGTAGATTGCCTTGCAGGTTAGGAACGCGGCCGAGAGATCCGGAAAAGTGGGCAGCCGGGGTCCGTACATTTTAGGAACGGTTATTGGATAAAGTTGAGTTGTGTTTTGTCCTTCGATAGTTGTGTTTTGTATGTCGTGTATTTGGCGTTCGGGTTTTGTGTTGTATCTCGGCTGAAGTCTTTTGTTTGTATAGTTTCGGGTTTCATTGGATTGCATAAAAATGTATTTCGTTTTGGCCTTTATTTGTGTCTTGTTGCAAGATCCGGTGAAATTGTTGTCAGGCTAAGGGTCGGGACCCATTGTGAGGTCCCAACCCGTAGCGCCCCGAGTCCCGCCGATGCGGGGTGTTACACATTAAAAAACTATTAGCGCAAAAATCATTTAAAAATTATTTTAAAAAATATTGATTAACAAATTAATTGTTTAAAATCCTAACGATTTTCTAATCAAAAAGTTATTTTAACGAATTTTTCAGTGTTTTTTTTTTAAAAATTGTTTAAAAAAAATATTCATAATTTTTATCAAAAAAAAAAAATCGATACTTTCTTGATTTTTTTACAGTGGTTTTTTTTCCCTTTATTCTTAAATACTTTTGTGTAAATGACAAAAACTTTTTATTAAGAATATTTGATTTATTTTTTAAGAAGTTGATATTCTTTTTAAAAAAATCGAAATTATTTTTTTTTTCGAAATTTTTTTTGATTTTTTTCCATGTATTCTTAAGTAATATGAAATTTATTAGTTTTTTTAAAAAATTATAAAATATCTTTTTTTTTCAAAAAATATTAAATTAGATTTTTTTAAATTAAAAAAAACACTTATATTAAAAAACGAATTCTTTTAATTCTAAAACTTATCTATTATACATACTAAAACAGAGTACATGATTTGATGACGTGGCGCGCTGTGGAATCAACAATCAAATGGAGCTCCCACAATTTTTTGGCCAATAAATTTTTATTTTTAAGCCATAAAATCTTTTTTTCCTAAACAATTTTTTGGCCAATAAATCTTTATTTTTTAAGCCATAAAATCTTTTTTTCCTAAACTAACACATTGCTATTCAAAATTATACGTAACTTTTTTTTGTTGGAGATTCTCCAAGATTTTATAGGCCAATAAATCTTTATTTTTTGTGGGAGGAAAGGTTTTTTTACTAACCTAACAAAATTCTATTCAAAATTGTACGTAACTTTTTCTTTTTTTTTTTGAGATTTTCCAAGATTTTATAGGTTATAGTCAAATCTCCTTTTTATTTTTATTATTTATAAGCCAATAACTTTTTTTTACTAAACCTTAATTATTTTGTAAAATATGAATTTTGTTATCCCACATCGGTTATCAGAGAAGGATGACACTTTGACAACATGTATAAATAGACCTCAAATGTTTGAAGATTATACAAATCATACATTTTCGGACCTTTTGGTCAGAATCAAGTATAATACTTATTATACCGGATTAGCATTTGTATGTGGAGTTGATTGTTGTGACCTACTAATTCGTAGGTCCTTTTGATCTAATGATTTTTGAGTCGTTTTGATCTAATGATTTTTGGATCGTTTTGACCTACAGATTTTTGGATCGTTGTGACCCACTGATTTGTGGGTCGTTGTGACCCAATAATTTGTGGGTCGTTGTGACCCAATAATTTGTGGGTCGTTGTGACCCAACATGTTGTGGGTCGTTATGACCCACTGATTTGTGTGTCATTGTGACCCACTGATTCGTGGGTCGTTGTGACCTATTGATTCGTGGGTCGTTGTGACCTAATAATTCGTGGGTCGTTGTGACCTAATAATTTATGGGTCCTTGTGACCTACTAATTTGTGGGTCCTTAAAATCTATTGATTTGTGGGTTGTTTGTGACCTACTAATTTGTGGACCGTTGAACTATTAAATTCGTTATTCTTATTTTATCAATATAATAAATATACATATATATACTTTACTAAAACAAAAAACACTAATTCTTGACGTGTCACCCCACGTTTTTTTCTCCAATTAAACTTTTTATTAAATCATGAATTAAGCTAATAAATCCTTTTTTTACTAAATCATAATGAGAATCTTTGATTATTTTGTAAAATAAAAATTAAGACTCCATATTTTTATCGGATTAAATTTTTTTTACTAAATCTCGAATTAAGCAAATAACTTTTTTTTACTAAACCTTAAATATTTTGTAAAATATGAATTTTGTTATCCCACATCGATTATCAGAGAAGGATAACACTTTGATAACATGTATAAATAGACCTCAAATGTTTGAAGATTATACAAATCATACATTTTCGGACCTTTTGGTCAAAATCAAGTATAATACTTATTATACTGAATTAGCATTTGTATGTGGAGTGGATTGTTGTGACCTACTAATTCGTAGGTCCTTTTGATCTAATGATTTTTGGATCGTTTTGATCTAATGATTTTTGGATCGTTTTGACCTACAGATTTTTGGATCGTTTTGACCCACTGATTTGTGGGTCGTTGTGACCCACTGATTCGTGGGTCGTTGTGACCCACTGATTCGTGGGTCGTTGTGACCCACTGATTCGTGGGTCGTTGTGACCCACTGATTCGTGGGTCGTTGTGACCTAATAATTTATGGGTCATTGTGACCTACTAATTTGTGGGTCCTTAAAATCTACTGATTTGTGGGTTGTTTGTGACCTACTAATTTGTGGACCGTTGAACTATTAAATTCGTAATTCATATTTTATCAATATAATAAATATGCATCTATATATACTTTACTAAAACAAAAAACACTAATTCTTGACGTGCCACCCCACATTTTTTCTCTAATTAAACTTTTTATTAAATCACGAATTAAGCTAATAAATCCTTTTTTTACTAAATCATAATCAGAATCTTTGATTATTTTGTAAAATAAAAATTAAGACTCCATATTTTTATCGGATTAAATTTTTTTTTCTAAATCTCGAATTAAGCAAATAACTTTTTTTTTACTAAACCTTAATTATTTTGTAAAATATAAATTTTGTTATCCCACATCGGTTATCAGAGAAGGATGACACTTTGACAACATGTATAAATAGACCTCAAATGTTTGAAGATTATACAAATCATACATTTTCGGACCTTTTGGTCAGAATCAAGTATAATACTTATTATACCGGATTAGCATTGTATGTGGAGTGGATTGTTGTGACCTACTAATTCGTAGGTCCTTTTGATCTAATGATTTTTGGGTCGTTTTGATCTAATGATTTTTGAATCGTTTTGACCTACAGATTTTTGGGTCGTTGTGACCCACTGATTTGTGGGTCGTTGTGACCCACTGATTTGTGGGTCGTTGTGACCCACTGATTTGTGGGTCGTTGTGACCCAATAATTTGTGGGTCGTTGTGACCCAATATGTTGTGGGTCCTTGTGACCTACTAATTTGTGAGTCCTTATAATCTACTGATTTGTGGGTTGTTTGTAACCTACTAATTTGTGGACCGTTGAACTATTAAATTCGTAATTCTAATTTTATCAATATAATAAATATACATCTATATATACTTTACTAAAACAAAAAACACTAATTCTTGACGTGCCACCCCACGTTTTTTCTCTAATTAAACTTTTTATTAAATCACGAATTAAGCTAATAAATCCTTTTTTTACTAAATTATAATCAGAATCTTTGATTATTTTGTAAAATAAAAATTAAGACTCCATATTTTTATCGGATTAAATTTTTTTATTAAATCTTGAATTAAGCAAATAACTTTTTTTTTACTAAACCTTAATTATTTTGTAAAATATGAATTTTGTTATCCCACATCGGTTATCAGAGAAGGATGACACTTTGACAACATGTATAAATAGACCTCAAATGTTTGAAGATTATACAAATCATACATTTTCGGACCTTTTGGTCAGAATCAAGTATAATACTTATTATATCGGATTAGCATTTGTATGTGGAGTGGATTGTTGTGACCTACTAATTTGTAGGTCCTTTTGATCTAATGATTTTTGGGTCGTTTTGATCTAATGATTTTTGGATCGTTTTGACCTACAAATTTTTGGATCGTTTTGACCTATAGATTTTTGGGTCGTTGTGACCCACTGATTTGTGGGTCGTTGTGACCCAATAATTTGTGGGTCGTTGTGACCCAATATGTTGTGTGTCGTTATGACCTACTGATTTGTGTGTCATTGTGACCCACTGATTTGTGTATCATTGTGACCCACTGATTTGTGTGTCATTGTGACCTATTGATTTATGGGTTGTTGTGACCTATTGATTCGTGGGTCGTTGTGACCTATTGATTCGTGGGTCGTTGTGACCTAATAATTTATGGGTCCTTGTGACCTACTAATTTATGGGTCCTTAAAATCTACTGATTTGTGGGTTGTTTGTGACCTACTAATTTGTGGACCGTTGAACTATTAAATTCGTTATTCTTATTTTATTAATATAATAAATATACATCTATATACTTTACTAAAACAAAAAACACTAATTCTTGATGTGCCACCCCACGTTTTTTCTCTAATTAAACTTTTTATTAAATCACGAATTAAGCTAATAAATCCTTTTTTTACTAATGCTGATGTGGCGCTCCACATTTTTATCGGATTAAATCTTTTACTAAATCACGAATTAAGCCAATAACTTTTTTTTTACTAAACCTTAATTATTTTATATAATATGAATTTTGTTGTCCCACATCGGTTATCAAAGAAGAATGACACTTTGACAACATGTATAAATAGACCTACAAGGTTTGAAGATTATACAAATCATACATTTCTAAACCTTTTGAGTCGTTGTAACCTACTGATTTTTAGATCGTTGTAACCTACTGATTTATAGTTCGTCTTGACCTAATGATTTGTGGGTCGTTGTGACCTATGAACTTGTGGGTCGTTGTGACCTATGAATTTGAGGGTAGTTGTGACCTATGAATTTGTGGGTCGTTGTGACCTATTGATTCGTGGGTTGTTGTGGCCTATTGATTTGTGGGTAGTTGTGACCTACTGATTCGTGGGTCGTTGTGACCTGCTGATTCGTGGGTCAGTGTAACCTACTGATTTGTGGTCGTTTGTGACCTACTGATTTGTGGATCGTTGAACTATTAAATTCGTAATTCTTATTTTATCAATATACTAAATATACATCAATATAATTTATTAAAACAAAATACAATAATTCTGACGTGACGCCCCACGTTTTTTCTCGGATTAAAATTTTTACTAAATCACGAATTAAGCTAATAAATCCTTTTTTTACTAAACCATAATTATTTTGTAAAATATAAATTTTGTTATCCCACATCGGTTATTAGAGAAATATGATAGTTTGACAACATTTATAAATAGACTCATAAGGTTTGAAGATTATACAAAGCATATATTTTTTGACCTTTTGGTCAGAATCAAGTATAATACTTATTCATACCGGATTAGTATTTGAATGTGGATTGTTGTTACCTACTAATTCGTATGTCATTTTAACATAATGATTTGTGGGTCGTTTTAATCTAATACATTGTGGGTCGTTGTGACCTATTGATGCTTGTGTCCTTGTGATCTAATGATTTGTCAGTCCTTGTGATCTAATGATTTGTGGGTCCTTGTGACCTATTAATTTGTGGGTTGTTGTAACCAATTAATTTGTGTGTCGTTTGTGACCTATTGATATATGGGTCGTTTGTGACCTACCGAGCTACTGATTTTTGAATCGTTGTGACCTACTTATTTGTGGGTCGTTGTGACCTACTGATTTATGAGTCGTTATGAGTTGTGATCTACTAATTTGTGGGGGTCATTGTGATCTACTAATTTTCGTTGTGACCTACTGATTTGTGGGTCGTTTGTGACCTACTGATTTGTGGGTCGTTTGTGACCTACTAATTTGTGGACCGTTGAACTATTAAATTCGTAATTTTTATTTTATCAATATACTAATTATACATATATATTCTATATACTTTACTAAAACAAAAGACATTAATTCTGACGTGGCGCCCCCACGTTTTTTCTCGGATTAAACTTTTTACTAAATCACGAATTAAGCTAATAAATCTTTTTTTAATTAAACCATATTTATTTTGTAAAATATGATTTTTGTTCTTCCACATCGATTATGAGGAAATGATGACACTTCGAAAACATGTATAAATAGATGTAGAGTGTTTGAGGCTTATAAAATTCATACATTTCTGAACCTTTTGGTCAGAATCAAATATAATACTTAATCATATCGGATTAGTATTTGTATGTAATCATTGTGACCTACTAATTTTTTGGTCGTTTTGACCTAATGATTTTTGGGTCGTTGTGACCTAATGATTTGTGGGTCGTTGTGCTCTTGTGGGTCCTTGTGATCTACTAATTTGTGGGTCCTTGTAACCTACTGATTCTTGCACCGTTGAACTAATAAATTCGTAATTCTTATTTTATCAATATACTAAATATACATCTATATTCTGCATATTTTACTAAAACATACGAAACTAATGCTGACGTGGCGCTCCTATGTTTTTTCTCGGATTAAATTTTTTTACTAAATCACAAATTAAGCTAATTAATCTTTTTTTACTAATTGAATTCGTATCAGATTATGGTATTTTTAAATTATATGATCATTCTTTTTCTCTAAATTATTATTTATTAAATAATAAATTAGATTTAAAATTTTTTTTATTAGTATAAAACTTATTAATGATCAACACATGGGTTACATGGTCTCATTTACTATGTAACACTTGACGCGTTATTTATACGAGCTCATAACATATAACTAATAAAGTTAACAACATATAATATAGTAAAAAAATGTAATATGATAAGCTATTTTATTAACAAACCCGCACAAGGTGCGGGATATACATTAGGGAGGATATACCACGTTGCACCTGGGTTTGGAGAGAGGTACTACTTGAGGGTTTTGCTGAATCATATTAAGGGTCTTACATGCTACGAGGAAATTCGGACAATCAACGGTACACTATATGCCACATTTAGGGAAGCATGTTATGCTATGGGGTTGTTGGATGACGACCGGGAATACATTGACGGTATAAAAGAAGCAAGTTTTTGGGGAACTGCTGGTTATCTTCGAAATTTATTCGTCATGTTGTAACTCTCAGGTAGCATGTCGTCGCCTCATCTGGTTTGGGCCGAAGTATGGAAGTACTTATCTGATGATATTCTTGCACGACAGAGAAGGGTGTTGCGTAATAATGGTATGCTTTCTTTCATGTATATGAATTTAATTCGAGTTTTGCATTATTTTTTCAATTTGTTTAGTATATTTTGTACTAGGTAAGTAAACATGTTTAACTTGGTTTATTTGTACGTAGATTTGCAATTAGATGATGTCGTGCTGCAAAATTACGCCTTGGTTGAGATAGAGAAACTTTTACAGAGGAACGGCGGCAGTTTGAAGACGAATAAGTCTATGCCTTATCGTGACGAAGCCTTGATTATGGAGCAGCATAATAGACTAATTCAAGATGAACTAAACTATGATCGATCCCAGTTATCTTTGGACCATGACAGATTGGTTTCCAGTTTCACCGACGAGTAGAGGGGAGTGTATGATCAGATTATGTGTGTTGTGTCCGCTGATAAGGGGGGGGGGGGGTTCTTTATGGATACGGTGGAACATGAAAGACTTTTACATGGAGATCCCTTTCGGCTGGTTTGAGGAGTAAATGTGAGATAGTTCTAATAGTTGCTTCGAGTGGTAATGCAGCTCTCTTGCTTCCAGGCGGTAGAACCGTTCATTCGAGGTTTGGCATCCCAATAAATGTTGACGAAAGTTCAACATGCAACATTCGTGCAGGTATAAACCTTATTATTCAATTATTAAAACTTCTTTTTTAATATATTGTTTATATTACACTGAACAATATATTAATGTTTTAATCTTATATGTTTAGGTACGGATCTGGCTGAGTTAGTGTCAAAGACAAAGCTGATAATATGGGATGAAGCACCCATGGTTAACAAATGTTGTTTTGAAGCGCTCGATAGAAGTTTAAGGGACGTCATGCGAACTTATAATCCAGACTGCTCACTTCTCCCGTTTGGTGGTAACGTTGTCGTTTTTTTTTTGTGATTTTAGACAAATATTGCCTGTTGTAAGTCATGGAAGTAGACATGATATTGTCTTTGCTGCAATCAATGCGTCATATTTGTGGGATCACTGCACGGTGCTTAAATTAACTCAAAGCATGAGGGTTATACGTGGAGTTACTGAATTAGAAGCTCGAAAGGCTAAGGAGTTTTCAGATTGGATATTGGGCATTGGAGATGGCACGGAAGGTGAAAGTGTTAATGGATAAGCTCAGATTACCATCCCCGAAGATCTCCTACTTGCATCTACGGGTGACCCGATTGCAACTATTGTTGACCATGTATATCATTTGAGTTACAATATTCAGGATCCACCGAGCTACTTTCAAGAAAGAGCTATTCTCGCCCCTACCAATGAGATTGTTGAGAAGGTTAATGACTATATTCTATCATTGAAACCTGGAGACGTGACAGAGTACTTGAGTTCGGATAGTATATGTCCAAGCGAAGGTTCTCTTGATGATGGTTTCTACTCGAGTGAGTTCTTGAACTGCATCAAGTGTTTTGGGTTTTCGAACCATGTCTTGAGACTGAAAGTTGGAATTCCAATTATGTTGATGAGAAACATTGATCAGTCTGCAGGGTTGTGTAACGGAACCAGACTGATAGTTAGGAGACTTGGAAAACAAATCATCGAGGCAGAAATAATATCTGGGAACAATATAGGTCATAAGGTCTTCATTCCGCGAACAGTTCTTACACCCACATACTTGAAAATTCATGTTAAATTTCGAAGGAGACAGTTCCCAGTTATGGTATGTTTTGCTATGACTATAAATAAAAGTCAAGGTCAGTCCCTTGCACAGGTTGGAATATATTTGCCTAGACCGGTCTTCAGTCACGGCCAATTATATGTCGCTATCTCAAGAGTGACGAGCAGGGATGGATTAAGGATTATGATATGTGACCCTAAGGGCAAGGTTCAAGACACTACAACTAATGTTGTATTTGACGAAGTTTTTCGCAACATAATTTAAGGTACGTTAGAATTTCTTCTTCATTTTATTTCGTTTTCAATCAATAATATCAAGCGATCATAACCTGTCCTTGAGCTTACACTTATATAAAGTTTATCTTCTTCTCTTTTTCAGGATCGGACTGTCGCGCATGTGCTCGAGGTTTCACGTCAAAGGTTATCATCGTGATTTCTATTATATTAAATGTACACTATTTTAACTGTTTTTTGACATTATTAATATTGTGATTTTTATAATATAGAGATAGTGGACACTCTTGGCTTGGTATGTCCCGAATTGGGTCAACAACTATGTTGTAATTATTTTTCTTATATGCGTATACTATTTAACATAAACATTCGTAATCAAATCAACAAAATATAATAAGAAAAATAAATCTAAAAAAAAATTACTCATACAAAAAAAACTGTAAGAAATATATTTTCAAATACCCGTGCACGGCACGGGCGCTAAACTAGTTTATTATAAAACTATGAAGAAATATTTTTGTTAATCTTTAAAAAAATTATTTTTGAAAAAAAAAAAAGTTTATAAATTTAGAAATAAATAAAGTTCAATTGAAATTTAAAAATATAAAAAATATTAAGATCTTTAAAAGTTTTAAAAAAAATAAAGTTTATAAGTTCAATTGAAAATATAAGTAAACAAAATTAAATTAAATTTAATATTAAATTTTTTTAGTTTAAGAAAGTATAAAGCTCAATTATAAATTTAAAAATATAAGTTTCAAATTTTAATATCTTTGAAGTTAGATTGCAAATCTTAACTATTTCGATTTTTAAATTATAAAAAAATTAAAGGTCATTATTAATATGAGAGACTAATAAAAAATTATATAGTTTAATTATTTAAAATAAATTTATAAATTAAATATTTAAAATTATTTAGTTTAACATGGTGGGACCTTAATTAACAAAAATTGACACGTGTAAATTTTGATGAGGTGGCTGCATGTAATAACCGGAAATCCGTTTAAAACCGATCGAACCGGATTCCGATCCGCTAACTTTTTTTTATTTTAAACAAAATAAAACAACGTTAAATTCTATCATTTTATGTGACCTTAATTCACATAAAGTGATAAATATTTTAACTTAACTCATATAAAACGATAGATATGTAAACTGAATAATAATTTCGTATGTTTGAAAACCGAAGAGTAATAATTCCGTACACTTTAACGACTCATTTAATCGCTATTTAGACGAGCAGGCCCACCGGTTTAAGCCCAGTATATACAAACTTTCAGCCCATCCCATAATCTACCTTAACCCTAATTAATTAACCTAATCCTTGCTTGCCCTAATGTGAATAATCGCTAAACCATTCTTCTCTCTACCAACAACTACTTCACGTCTGGATAACGATACCGCCTCCCTTTCTCGCTTCTACTCACCACCTTACCTTCACCGGGAATCTATGAACGCGGCCGGTTCTGCGACAGCAGATACCACCTGGTGTGGCCCCGTCCGACGCCGAGTCTAACCCCCTACAACCCACGTCTTCAATGTTTTGCACAGTCGGGATTTATGCACCTCCAGCCGGGTGCAGACAAGAAACGGTAAGCCGGTCCCCTCCTGTCTCCTATGCCCTCTTCATCCCCTAGCTTTCTGTACACCCTAACCACCAGCCCTCGCAGCACCGCAGGAGATGGACAACTTCGGCTCTGTGGCCATCACCAGCCACGTTTCGCGATCGCCAAATAGCACTGCGTCTTCGTCTTCATCAGGGACCGTAGCCACCTCCGACCTGCTGCATACACGACGTACGGTAAGCGTCTATCCTACACTAGTGTCTAGTAGTCCAGAGTGTAACCCCAACTTGCTTACTGCAGTGGCGTATCACAACATCCTTGCCATTTCCGATTTCGGACCAGCAACAGTGGGACTTGGGACAACACTCTACTGCGGGTAAGTCTCCTGGGTACCTCTTCCTGTTGCAAGCATGTTGTATAGAGGGTGATGGGCAGTTAGATCCAGGCTATTTGTGCAGGATAGGATTTTGGAGGAAACGTGTGTGTTTTTGTCACTATGTGTTGAACCTAGGATGTGTGGATTAGAGTGTACAAATTTTAGTGTTCAGTGAGATTCTAACTAGGGACCTCTGGATAGATTGAATAGTGTTTTATGTTGCCAAGGAGAATCGAAGTTAAGACCTTCTGCACACCTTATTATTTTAGCTTTGACCTGCTGACTTTAAGAGCTAGTTTCGATGGCTTAGATTGAGAATCCACCGTTTAAATTTCGATATATTGTAGATAGAAATATGAAGTTCACTGTGTTAAATTTTGGGAGAAAGTTAACGGTCGGATTTGAACTTATAAGGACTCAAAGTAGGACATATGGACTGTTTTTACAACAGGGGAAAATAGACTAAGTGTGGGAAATTTCAGCTTTTATACCAACTTTAAAGATTTATGGGAGAGTTATGAGTAAGTATTTTTGAGAGATTTTTACTCCTATGTTTAGCATGTTTATCATAGAGCATGTAGGATTTTATCCCGGAAATTTTTATATCCTTATCCAAGCCGTGCATATGAACCCAAAGTCGAGCCTTAACGACTTTTTGTATAAACTAAGATCTTTGGGGTAACTCTTATAAATCCTTACCAAACCTTTCAATGAAAACTAAATTAGGGACTTAGGATCTAGAAGAGAATATTAGAACTAAACGATAGACTTTTTCGGAGTTTCCGGGATCAAGGATAAAATAGTCATTCTACCTTAAGAGGGCCTTTTTCGTAAATTCTCTTCATGATATTGTACATCTTAGAAGTTTATAACTTCTAAGAGTATGGGGTGTGATTTTGATCCATATGCCTTGTTTGGCAGGCGATTGAGTTACTACGGTTGCATACCGAGTTGAGACTTTTGAGAGTTGTGAATTGATTCAGGTAAGTCCTTGCGACTTACTTAGCTAGTTTCTGGATGTTGGTTGAGTGATAATAGTGGTGTGTGTGATGTGTGTTTATAATAACAACTTGATAGACGATTGTTATTATTATTGTATTTTAAGGCCCAAGTGTATGTATAACGGGCCGTGACATCACTGTCCAGCTTTGCCAGGAGACTGGGAGGTTCTCTATACCCAGACCATACAGGTACAAGTTGAGATGCATCGGATCCATTTCCTGATGGTTACATGGGGGCGGAGGCGAGGTTTGGGAATCCCTCGTGTCACAAAAATAAGTATCATTAATAAGAGTGAATGACCTAAGTAAAGATAATAAAATGGATTGTTTGAAAGCATGATGAGTGTTTACTTTTGCTATGTGTGTGTGTTATTATTATTCTTCTAATGTTTAGATAACTAGCTAATGGTTGTTCAGTTGTATTTTTAGATTCACCGCATGTTAGAGCAACAATTGAGTGATCCGGAAGTAGTGGTCAGCCGGGTCTCCGTACTCCTTAGAGTGGGGTTGGGTGTTATCTTGTTGTTTCTTTCTTCTTGTTAAAGACAGTTAGACTCTTCTGTTGTTTAAGTACTATAGGTTGTTAGACGTTGTTGCATTCATTCCTTTAAAAATACATTTTTTTATGACTTTCGGTTTTTCTTATTTGTGTCTTATTGCAAGATTGTTAGCATGAAATATTGTGATATTTTAGGCACGTTTTCTAAGTGTATTTCATCCATATAGGTGATCATTGATAAAGCATTGAAGCATTTGTGAGTTAGTTTATCTATTTTGTCGATATAGAGGTCTACATAAGCTTTGTGTTGATTATAGGCAATTAAGAGCTAATTCCGAACGGATTGAGAGATAATGGAGATAGATTGAGCATGTCCAAGGAATGAGGACATCACTAGGAGCTAAGGAAAATACTAGGATGAAGAATGACACAAGACTAAGGAGAATTACGAGCTACATGTATTCCACGCTCTAAAATATGGCCGTAATAGGTTCCACGCTCTATTCCACGGTCGTGGAACTTTGGCAAGACAAGCGTGGAGCATTCCAGCAAGTTACACGGCCGTGGAGAGTTGTGACAAAACGTGATGAGTTTCCACGCTGTAAACCACGCTCTAAACCACGAACGTGGAATCTTGGAAAACCGTGATTCTGACGATCTTTTAACCTACACTTTGAAGCCATGATCTTTTACGCAATGGGCCGGGCTCATATTTTACCTTACCGTATAAAATGACGGAAGAAGAGAGATTCCGTCACCTTCGCTTAGACTTTGCCTACGCTTATTGCACGTGCTTAGGGTTTCAAGTTGGACGTGTGGAGATTGCTATTTCGCAACGGAGAATTGCAAAGAGTTGAAGAGTGGAAGATTTGAAAGCTACGCTTTGTCCTTAGGTTTGATTAGAAGACGGATTGACATCCCGTTCTTCGTTCTTATCAAGGATTGTGATTGTTTGTGTTATTCTGAATCTACTTACATCATTGTTCTTGACTTGTGGAATTGAGATTGATTTGAGATTGATTCAAGGTTTCCGAAGGTTTTCATCTTTCATTCTTTTAAATCTTGAATTTGATATCATAATACCTGTTGTTAGCTAAAACTCTTTAGCAATTCTAAGGTGAAGAGTTGATAGTTGTGGCTTAGATGATGATAGATCGATCGTAAACAGATTCGACCTTGAGAGTTAGAGAGAATCGCCGACGAATCTAATCCACGGTCTGTTCTTGAGCTTCCACGGCCGTGGAATTCAAGAACTACCCGTAATTTTGTGCCAGTTACGAATCTTGCTTTTACTATAATCCAAAGTTAAAGATTTGCTTTAACTTAGTCTTGGCTTGCCTTTTCTAGGTGGTAGTGAAGCCTCAACAACCTCTACCTCGATTTCGAGTGTCACAACCTTAATCGGTTAAGTTAGTCTTGATCCTTGGATTACAAGTTTGGATATTTGACGTTAATATTTACCTTTAGAACCTTTCTATACTAAAGTCTTAACAACCTTTATAGGGAGTGCCTTTGGGTGAATTATATAAGGTCTTGGAACTTCACCGTACATTGCCTTACATTCGTATACCTTTGCATATCTCAACTCTGTCCTTATACCTTTAGCATATCTTGAATCGATTGCCACAACTGGATTCCTGGATCTCTAGGATTGTTGTTTTCCCAATATTTACAAAAGCTTATACATTTTCTCGCTTGACAATTCTATAATTGGATTTAACCCCCCAAATCCCTGTGTTCGATACTTTGGAATTCTTGCTTAACTATATCGATCCGTACACTGCGAGTTCGCTTGCTTGATTTCTAGTTTTATAATTAAAGCTTATTTGCACGCACGCTAAGTGGCGAACAAAGATCCTAGTAATATTGTTGTCAAATTGAGGTCGGGACCCATTGTGAGATCTTAACCAGTAATGTCCCGAGTTTGAGAATTCGGGGTGTTACACTGCACGAAACTGTGTGAAGTGGAAGTTCATGAGCTACTTTAGTATATAGATAGATATAGATTTATAGATTATTTATTATTTATAAAAATTTCTTATTTCTTATTAATTATTTAGAAGATTAGTTGAAAAAAGATTTCTTATTAGATTTTGTTTTAGTAAAAAAATGGTTTTATGTCTTAATTCTTGATTAAATAAAAGACTTAATCCAAGAAAAAACCTGAAAGCGCCACGTCAAAATCAGTGTAGTCTAGTTTAGTAGTATATATAGATATAGATATATAGATTATTTATTATTTATAAAACTTTCTAATGTCTTATTAATTATTTAGAAGATAGTTGAAAAAAGATTTCTTATTAGATTTTGTTTTAGTAAAAAAAGGTTTTATGACTTAATTCTTGATTTAATAAAAAATTTATTCCGAGAAAAAACTTGGAGGCGTGTCACGTCAGCATCAGTGTAGTCTAGTTTAGTAGTATACTAGTTCATATCCCACACCTTGTGCGGGTATATCTAAATATTGATGGATTTTCACAGGCATATCTCGGAATATCTGTCTGCAAGTAAGTAAGTGAGAAGAAAGACGGAAGGAGAGAGATTTATACTTAATTTTTTGAATTAAATTTTTAAAAGATAGTTAAGAAAAGATTTGTTTTAGATTTTGTTTTAGTAAAAAAAGGTTTTATTACTTAATTCTTGATTTAATAAAAGATTTAATTTGAGAAAAAACCTGGGCGTCACGTCAGCATTAGTGTAGTCTAGTTTAGTAGTATATATAGATTAGGAATTGTCATTGATAGTGCATCTCTTACGTACAAAAATGTTTGCTACGGTCAATATATGCGACAGTTAAGTAGATGATATAGTAAATTTATAAGCTTAATAATAAAAGTTTTAAAATGATCAAGTATTGATAATATGTCATTTTAGTTTTTGGCGTCGATATAGTAAAATGATGATGTAAATATTAAAATAAGGTATATACTTATAGATGAACAAACTCCATAACACCTATAACTAGACCCCATTCGCTGGGTTTGTAGAAAATTACATAAACCCGTTAACTTCTTTCGTAATTCTCAGCAATTCTCATAATATATATCTACAAGATTGAAGAAAATTTCATAATTTCCCATAATTTTATTAGATAATCCACATAATACACTCTTACTAAACACATCCCTATTATGCATTTCCTATGTACTAGATTATTTTTAGGGTTTTCAATCAAAAAGTAACTTGCTCATGCAATAAGGAGGCAAAAAATGACTTGTACATCAAATTCGACCCGACTCCAAATTTTTTTCAGATCTATGTCAAACCCACGTACCCTAAAATATATTATTTCTTAATTTGTTAAATACAAACAAAAGTATATGTATATAGAGTTGGTTAGAATTTGTGGGATATTTTATGTATTCTCGTATCATATGATATATGATATTTTTAGAACATATTGGCACTACAAAATAAAACCTCAATAGTCATGCTATTAGCCACGTAATTGGAACGATTTGTGTAACGGAATTGCCACGGTTAAGCAACGAAAATTAGATTAGCAACAGATATTGCAACGAATGACGTAAACATGGCTAAAAGTGCCGTAGCTAAATTTTGCCACGGACCAGACATTGCTAACTGCCACGGTTGGTTACAACAGTTGAACTGTTTCAAATAGCAACGGATGGGTGGTGGGTAATAAATATAACTTTTAGCCACGACTTAGCAACGGACTGACAGTTGCAACTAACATTTATTATTTCAACGAATATAGGAACAGTCTATCCGTGGCTATACTTAAATATATTATAATATCCAGCTACGATTACAGCAACGTTATTCTAATTTACGTATTATGCTTTTTCTCATATGGGATGTATACAGCAACATTTCTTCGGTTACCATTTTATTTTGTTATTCAGCTGCCATTCTATTTAATTTTTTTTCGACCATAATTTCAATCATTTTTTTATTACATTATAAAATATAATACTACATAATATTTAATAACAAACCATTAACAAGTTCAAAATATATATCATTACATCATAGATAACTCAAAGTTATCACAATTGTCAAACATTTTTGTAAATATCCGCAACTAGCATCAAAAAATATATGGGTGAAATAATCCCCACACCCTAATAGCTATAAATACCGCAACTAGCAAAAATCAGGATAATCTCCACACCCATGACACCACCTAACTTCACAAAATATATGTCACCAACCTAACTGTTATAAACATTCTGACTGTCACAAGATATAGTCTACTCGGAAGATGAAGTACCATTATCAACAATTCTTCGCATTTCACCAACCTGTTGATGTGTAGGCATAGGCATTCCACCATAAAAATTTGAATTCAACAAATTTGTAAAAGTGGTCGGTGCCTCACCAGATGGTCCAACATGCTGCTGATTTTGAAGAGGTTGATAAGCAGTAAAAGTGGCGGGTGTCTCACCAGATGGTCCAACATGTTGCTGCTTGTAACACCCCGAATTTTCAGAACTCGGAGTATTACTGGTTAGGACCTCACAATGGGTCCCGACCTCAGTTTGACAACAACATTACTAGGACCTTGCAACAAGACACAAATAAGGAAACCGAAATTCATAAAAACATGTTTGTAAAGTAATGAATGCAACAAAGTCTAGCAGCCTACAGAACTTAAACAAAAGAAAGAAACAACTGTCTTAGCCGAAATAAAGGAAAGACAAACAACCCCCACCCCACTCTAAGGAGTACGGAGACCCGGCTGACCACTACTTCCGGATCACTCAGCTGCTGATCTAACCTGCGGTAAATCTAAAACAACAACAACAATCACCGTTAGCTAGTTATCTAAATATTAGCAGAGAAATGGTAGCACAAACACACGCAGGTAAACATAAACACTCAACATGCTTTCAAACAAGTCCGTTTTATTATCTTTCTTAAAATTTCTCATTTCACTCTAATGATACTTATTTTGTGACACGAGGGATTCCCAAACCTCGCCTCCGCCCCCGTGTAACCATCAGGAATGGATCCGATGCATCTCACCTTGTACCTGTATGGTCTGGGTATAGAGAACCTCCTAGTCTCCTGTCAGAGCTGGGCAGTGATGTCACGGCCCGTTATACATACACTTGGGCCTTACATAAAAATATAACAGTCGTCCTAGCAAGTTATTAATTATTAAATCAAGCAATATCACACACCACTACTATCACTCAACCAACACTTAGAAACCGGCTAAGTAAGTCGCAAGGACTTACCTGAGCCAAAGTATACTCTCTAACACGTCTCAACAGCCCGTACTCGGGGTAACTCAAATGCCTGTCAAAACAAGGCATGTGGATTTAAGTCTCATTCAGACGTCCAACCTCATTCAAAGGAATTACGGAAAACTTCATAACGGTAAAAGACTATTTTGCCCTCGGACCTAGCATTCTCACATTTATTCCTGAAATTTAATTAATTCCTTGTTGACTAGTTTTCTTGAGAAGAAAGTGCTTTTCGAGTAATTACTTATACTTATCAGTCCGAAACCCGTGATTACCCGCGAAGGGGCGGCACTCTTCTCTTCCAGTTACTATCTATTCCACTAAATACATTACCCATACACACACTTCAACCTTACTCTTCCACTTGTTTAATTAATCACTCGTGAACCCGTGTACAACTACATAAAAACATAACTCCCGGACTTGTACTTAGCTATCATACCCGAACGTCTACCTATACATATGTGCATCTATACCAAACCTTCCAACAACCTCTCAGATTATATAAATTCGCTTAAGGTTACTGTACCTAACCTCTTCATCAAATAAAATCTTACGTACATGTACCCTTGCACTCTCAGCCCCAAACTCTCTATATATATTATATATAAGTATCTACTGTGAAACAGTGCAGGGTACTCTTCCACAGTTTTGTTTGATCAGGGAGACAGCACAAGAGAAAGAGAATGGCAGAGAAGTGGAACAAGGTACTCACGGATTACTCGTTACGAGCTGCAGGTCCCGGCCTATGTTGCTCGTACGTTCCGCGCCGCCCCGTCCTTCCTAACCGGTGCCTACGGCGACGCCTGCAGTACACCCGCCCTCTGTTTAGCACAGGAGCCGCCGAAGAA
>BSUD01000004.1:5891102-5901500 GCA_033239045.1 Fagopyrum esculentum | reverse complement strand
AATACGGAATTAATTATGTATTATCTTTATTTTATTATTTATATATTTATTTTATTACTTAATTTTGTGTTATAATTTTATGTGATTTAAGGTCACATAAAATTATAACATTTAAACTTGTTTTATAGAGTTTATTTATTTATTTAGTTATGATTGTCGTATCGAAAATTGGTAATTTCCATTTGCCGAAAACCTAAAATTTCCGGTTATTACATCAGTGCCCCCTTAAAAGAAGTTTCGTCCCGAAACTTAAATTATTTCCCTTACTCACACATTTCTTTCGGTATAATTTAGTTTTCTCGACATCTTCGTTTTCTACCAAGCAGCTACTCAGGCATCAAACAAACAAATATCATAAAAGAGGAACAGAAAAACTCCAAACAATATGAAAAACCTGAAAGGTCAAACAACACAACATCCGAGTACTAACTCGTCAAACAGAAGTAACCTCTAACCCAGCGAAGAACTCGGGATAGTTACGTCTAATACTCTCCTCAGTCTCCCAAGTGGCCTCCTCAGCTCCTCTCCTAGACCACTGGATCCTCAGCATAGGTATCTCCTTGGATCGCAGACGTCTGGTACTGCGTTCCAAGACAGCTACTGGGTACTCTACAAATGTATGGTCAGGCTCAACTGTCAGATCCTCATGGCTGATGACGTGTCTCGGATCCGGAATGTACTCTCTCAACTGAGATACATGAAAGACCGGATGTACACTCTCTAGTCTCGGTGGTAATGCTAGTCGGTAGGCCACCTCCCCAACTCTCTCCAGGATCTCAAAAGGTCCGACATATCGGGGACTCAGCTTTCCCTTAATGCCAAAACGCCTGACTCCTCTCGTGGGTGACACTCTCAACCACACCTGAGCACCCACCCTAAACTCCAAAGGTCGACGCCTCTTGTCGGCGTAGGACTTCTGACGACTCTGAGCTGCTAACATTCGCTCTCGGACTAGGGAAATCCGAGCGATGTCATCCTGTACCTGATCTGGAGCTACTCCATCAGCTCTGCTAGGCTCATCCCAACATAAGGGTGTACGACATCTCCGTCCGTACAAAGCCTCATAAGGAGCCATCCCAATAGATGCGTGCCAGCTATTGTTATACGAAAACTCTACCAGTGGAAGATGATCTGGCCATACCTGCCCCCAGTCAAGTACACACGCCCGAAGCATGTCCTCTAAGGTCTGAATGGTCCTCTCAGACTGCCCGTCTGTCTGTGGGTGATAGGCAGTAGTGAAGTGGAGACTCGTCCCTAAGGCAGTATGTACCTGCTGCCAAAATCTCGAGGTAAAACGCCCATCTCTGTCAGAGACGATAGTCCTCGGTACCCCATGGAGTCTCACAATGTGCCTGGTGAACTCCTCAGCCAGACGACTCACCGGCCACGTTTCCTTAATCGGAATGAAACGTGCGGTCTTCGTCAGGCGGTCTACCACTACCCAAATAGCGTCAAATCCTCTGCTGAGTCTCAAACCAGTGACAAAATCCATAGATATATCCTCCCACTTCCACTGTGGTACTGGAAGTGGGTGGAGCTCTCCTCCAGACCTACGGTGCTCAATCTTGACCTGCTGGCAGGTCGCGCACTGAGCTACATATCGAGTCACATCGGGCTTCAACCCACCCCACCAGAAGGACCGTCTCACATCCTTGTACATCTTACTCGCTCCAGGATGTACTGAGTATGGGGTAGCATGAGCCTCACCTAGTATCCTCTGTCTCAACTCACTGTCTGACGGTACGCAAACGCGATCCTGACGTCTCATCACTCCATCTGCACCAATAGTAAACTGTGGGGCCTCATCTCGAGACATCCTATCCCGGATCCGAATCAAAGTGGGGCAAGTCTCCTGCTTCTGTCGGATTTCATCCAACAGATCAGGAAGTAACTCCATGGTAGACAACTGGCCATCTGTATCGGGAAACTGCACCTCTATCTCCAACCAAGCCAAGTCCCTCTGTAACTGTGGCTGTACTGTCAACCGAGCTATCGCTCTCTCTCTAGGCGTCTTCCGGCTCAACGCATCAGCTACTACATTCGCCTTTCCGGGGTGGTAAAGGATCTCAAGGTCGAAGTCCTTGATCAACTCTAACCACCGCCTCTGGCGGTTATTCAACTCTCGCTGAGTGAATATGTACTTCAGACTCTTGTGGTCTGTAAAGATCTGACATGTCGCCCCATAGAGATAGTGACGCCAGATCTTGAGAGCATGGACTACTGCAGCCAACTCTAGATCATGTGTGGGGTAGTTCTCCTCATACGTCTTCAGCTGTCGAGACGCATAGGCTATGACCTTACCCCTCTGCATCAAGACACACCCCAAGCCCAGCTTGGATGCATCACTGTATACCACAAAGTCATCAATACCCTCAGGCTGTGCTAAAATCGGAGCGGACGTCAATCTCCTCTTCAGCTCCTCAAAACTCTGCTGACACGGCTCAGACCAGACAAACCGAGTAGTCTTCCTCAGAAGACAAGTAAGTGGTCGGGCAATCAAAGAGAACCCTTCCACAAACCGGCGGTAGTAACCTGCTAAACCCAAAAAGCTGCGAACCTCCTTAACGTTCTTAGGAGGTTGCCAGGAAGACACTGACTCGATCTTCGCCGGATCGACCTTAATACCCTCAGCAGTCACCACGTGACCTAAGAAAGCCACCTCTGACATCCAAAACTCGCACTTGGATAGCTTAGCGTATAGCTGGCTATCCTGTAGAATCTGCAGTACTGTCCTCAAGTGTCCGGCATGCTCCTCCCGACTCCTAGAGTAGACTAGGATGTCGTCAATGAAGACCACTACGAACTGGTCTAAGAAGTCAATGAATATCCCATTCATTAACTCCATGAACACTGCTGGTGCATTAGTGAGCCCGAATGGCATCACTACGAACTCATAATGACCATACCTAGTCCGGAATGCCGTCTTAGGTATGTCCTGATCTCTCACCCTCAACTGGTGGTAACCTGACCTCAAGTCTATCCTCGAGAACACGGACGCTCCATGCAACTGGTCCAACAGATCATCTATGCGTGGCAGTGGATACTTGTTCTTGATGGTTACTTTGTTCAGCTCTCTGTAGTCTATGCACAGCCTCATCGATCCGTCCTTCTTCTTCACAAACAACACTGGCGCACCCCAAGGAGACACACTGGGGCGTATAAAACCCTTCTCTGCCAGCTCCTCTAACTGCTTCTTCAGCTCAAGCAGCTCTATAGGTGCCATGCGGTACGGGGCCTTCGAGATAGGTCTCGTGCCCGGCTCCAAGTCGATGCTGAAATCAACGCTCCTCTGTGGGGGTAGCCCTGGTAGGTCATCACTGAATACCTCTGCAAACTCGCATGCAACAGGTATCTCCTCTATAGTCAGGCTCTTGCTTTCCTTCATGGCATAACACCAGAAGGCTTCGCAACCCTGAGCTATCAGTCTCGCTGCTCTCACTGCACTGATAACTGTACCTGACTTTCCGAGGTCCCAACCTCGGAATATCACTCTATGACCCTCCTCCGTGGCAACGGTCACCGTCCTCTTACCAATGTCTAAAACTGCTCCGTGTTTCCTCATCCAATCTATCCCTAAAATGACATCCTCATGAGCCAACGGCATGACTAGGAAATTAACTAGCCAGTCTCGATCTCCCATGCGAACAGGGCATCCAAAGATCTCTCTAGTCCCTCTTACCTTACTCCCATCAGGTAAGCCTATCGTAAAAGGTATCCCCTCTACAGTAGCTAAGGACAACCTATCTACGCATGCATCAGATATGAAGGAGTGTGTAGCACCCGTATCAAATAAAACTCGTACAGGTAAGTCATGAATCTGGATCGTACCTGTGGCAGTAGGTGCATCTGGCTGATCAGCATCTCTCAACTCAAACACTCGTGCCTGAGCTCCTCTAGTATCAGCCACACTACCACGTCCTCTACCCCGACCTGAGCCCTGCATAGAACTCTGTGGTGGTGTGTGTCCTGGAGCTCTGTAAGACTGCTGCTGACTAGGAGCTCTGTACTGCTGTTGCTGACTCGGAGTCCGGTACTGTGGCGGTCTCTGTACACTCCCTGATAAGCCTGCAGGAGAAGAACCCTGCTGAGACGGGGCCTTGCCCTGACGGCAAAATGCAGCTCTATGTCCAACCTTGCCACACTGAAAGCAAGTCACTGCCGGCTTCGTGCAGTTCGATCGGATATGTCCATAGCTATTGCAGTTGTGGCACTGCAAGCTACCAGCTGGAGTCTGACCAGTAGCTGTATGGCTCTGTCGCCCCTGAGTCTGTCCCCGTCCAAAAGCAGCTACTCCTGAACCACCACTGGCATAACCTGTCCTCTGCCGCTTATCCGGCCTGTCAGACTGAGCAGCTCTCCTAGACCCTGGTCTGTCTCTCTCATACGCAGATGCTCTATCCTGATAGTCTGACAGAGTCTCACAGCGAAATCCTGCCAGATAAGACCGAGTGCTCTCTCTCAATCTCCGGGAAAAGAGATAGACATGCTGCTCCTCAGGAGGTGCAGCTGGTCCAAGCAGTGTCAGTTCCTTCTGGAACTTCTTGATGGCAGCAGCGATCGGAACATCCTCAAATCCGGCCTCAATGAAGTCCTGGAATCTCTCTCTCCTCAACGAAACAGGGCAGTATCTGTCTCTGACAATGCTCCTCATCTGCTCCCAAGTAGTGACTCGACTACGCATGGTCCGCCACCAGGAATGAGCATCTCCAGTGAAGCAAGTCTGCACCAAGTCTACCTGTCGATCCTCTGGGCAGCGTATCGCCTCTAAAGCAGTCTCTACCTGCCCAATCCAGTGCTCCACCTCCAATCCTATCTCTCCATTATATGAGGGAACCTTCTGAGAGTTGAAAGCCTTCAACCACTCATCTGGCCTGGGTGCTCTGGTCCCAGTAGGCGCTCTACCAGCCACAACTCTCCTCTCAGGTATAGCTGGCACCTGAGGCGCTTCCTGTGTCACCTGGACAGATCTAGCCGGTACTGGTGGTATCTGGGTAAGTCTCTCTGTCCTAGCAGCCTCTTCCCTACGCTCAACGTAGGCTCGGTACTCTCTGTACTCAGTCGCTCCAATGGAAACACGCCCTGACTCTGTCGAACGTGCTCTCTGTGATCCAGACCTAGCAACGGTCTCATTCCTGACCTCAGGACCAACACTCTCAGCTACTTCCTCCACTCCAGCCTCTGGCATGATCACTGCTGGGGGATCCTCTCGTGGAGCTCGACCTCGGCCTCGGGCTAGTGGGGATCTACCTCCACGACCGCGTCCTCTAACTGTAGGGGCCCTATCTCCCCTACCTGGTCCAGCTGGAGGGAGAGGTGGACGACCTCTGCCTCGACCAGCAGCTAGCGTAGCTCTAGTACGTGCCATCTGAGTCAAGAATAAAACTATAATTACTACTAGCTGAAAGTCCAAAAGTCCAACTACAGTAACCTAAGGTCCAACTAAACAGACTGAGATCCGCGGTAGTAGTGGTGGTCAGCCGTACTTTTCTATTCCCAACCAGACTATGCATGCATTTTAAAACCAAAAATTTTTCTTTTTAAAACTCAGATCCCTCTTCGGGTTCTGCTTAAACTTATTCGGTCTTTCAGAAGATTTCAAGTGCCATTGTTGCCAACCTAGAGCTCTGAAACCATGTTGTAACACCCCGAATTTTCAGAACTCGGAGTATTACTGGTTAGGACCTCACAATGGGTCCCGACCTCAGTTTGACAACAACATTACTAGGACCTTGCAACAAGACACAAATAAGGAAACCAAAATTCATAAAAACATGTTTGTAAAGTAATGAATGCAACAAAGTCTAGCAGCCTACAGAACTTAAACAAAAGAAAGAAACAACTGTCTTAGCCGAAATAAAGGAAAGACAAACAACCCCCACCCCACTCTAAGGAGTACGGAGACCCGGCTGACCACTACTTCCGGATCACTCAGCTGCTGATCTAACCTGCGGTAAATCTAAAACAACAACAACAATCACCGTTAGCTAGTTATCTAAATATTAGCAGAGAAATGGTAGCACAAACACACGCAGGTAAACATAAACACTCAACATGCTTTCAAACAAGTCCGTTTTATTATCTTTCTTAAAATTTCTCATTTCACTCTAATGATACTTATTTTGTGACACGAGGGATTCCCAAACCTCGCCTCCGCCCCCGTGTAACCATCAGGAATGGATCCGATGCATCTCACCTTGTACCTGTATGGTCTGGGTATAGAGAACCTCCCAGTCTCCTGTCAGAGCTGGGCAGTGATGTCACGGCCCGTTATACATACACTTGGGCCTTACATAAAAATATAACAGTCGTCCTAGCAAGTTATTAATTATTAAATCAAGCAATATCACACACCACTACTATCACTCAACCAACACTTAGAAACCGGCTAAGTAAGTCGCAAGGACTTACCTGAGTCAAAGTATACTCTCTAACACGTCTCAACAGCCCGTACTCGGGGTAACTCAAATGCCTGTCAAAACAAGGCATGTGGATTTAAGTCTCATTCAGACGTCCAACCTCATTCAAAGGAATTACGGAAAACTTCATAACGGTAAAAGACTATTTTGCCCTCGGACCTAGCATTCTCACATTTATTCCTGAAATTTAATTAATTCCTTGTTGACTAGTTTTCTTGAGAAGAAAGTGCTTTTCGAGTAATTACTTATACTTATCAGTCCGAAACCCGTGATTACCCGCGAAGGGGCGGCACTCTTCTCTTCCAGTTACTATCTATTCCACTAAATACATTACCCATACACACACTTCAACCTTACTCTTCCACTTGTTTAATTAATCACTCGTGAACCCGTGTACAACTACATAAAAACATAACTCCCGGACTTGTACTTAGCTATCATACCCGAACGTCTACCTATACATATGTGCATCTATACCAAACCTTCCAACAACCTCTCAGATTATATAAATTCGCTTAAGGTTACTGTACCTAACCTCTTCATCAAATAAAATCTTACGTACATGTACCCTTGCACTCTCAGCCCCAAACTCTCTATATATATTATATATAAGTATCTACTGTGAAACAGTGCAGGGTACTCTTCCACAGTTTTGTTTGATCAGGGAGACAGCACAAGAGAAAGAGAATGGCAGAGAAGTGGAACAAGGTACTCACGGATTACTCGTTACGAGCTGCAGGTCCCGGCCTATGTTGCTCGTACGTTCCGCGCCGCCCCGTCCTTCCTAACCGGTGCCTACGGCGACGCCTGCAGTACACCCGCCCTCTGTTTAGCACAGGAGCCGCCGAAGAAAGAAAAAAAGAAGGGAGCTGGCTTACCTACTACAGCCCCGGGTTCCCGTCTATCTGATCGTCTCACCGGCGCGAGTGCTGCTGGCTGTGGACTCTTGCCGGAGGCTTCTGGGCAGCGTGAAGTGGCAGAAGGGAAGGGATCGGGATGGTGGTTGCGGTAAGGCTGCAGAGAACAGTGGGTTAGGGTCCTCGGCTCGAACGGAAGAGAAGAAAACGAGGGAGGCGGAAGGGATATCAGCGAACCGGGAAGAGAGGGACGACACTTACCCGGGTTGAGGTCGCCGGCGAGCAGGGAAGGCGGCGAGTGGCGGTGGCTCCGTGTCGTCTCCGGCGAAGGCAGAAGGGCTGCAGTCCAGCGTTCTTCAGCAGCGTAGCGAGAGATGGTAGCGGCGGTAGGTAGAATTTAGATTAGGAGGAGATTAATTAGAGGGTGATTAGGAAAATTAGGGTTAGGTTAAATTTAAGAGGTGGGCTGCTGATTGGGCCTCGTAGTGGCCCACATCCGGCCCGTTTTCATTTTAGCACGGAAAATGATTCCGTTACTCGTTCGGATTCAAAAAAAAGTACGGAAGTATATAATACGGAATTAATTATGTATTATCTTTATTTTATTATTTATATATTTATTTTATTACTTAATTTTGTGTTATAATTTTATGTGATTTAAGGTCACATAAAATTATAACATTTAAACTTGTTTTATAGAGTTTATTTATTTATTTAGTTATGATTGTCGTATCGAAAATTGGTAATTTCCATTTGCCGAAAACCTAAAATTTCCGGTTATTACATCAGTGCCCCCTTAAAAGAAGTTTCGTCCCGAAACTTAAATTATTTCCCTTACTCACACATTTCTTTCGGTATAATTTAGTTTTCTCGACATCTTCGTTTTCTACCAAGCAGCTACTCAGGCATCAAACAAACAAATATCATAAAAGAGGAACAGAAAAACTCCAAACAATATGAAAAACCTGAAAGGTCAAACAACACAACATCCGAGTACTAACTCGTCAAACAGAAGTAACCTCTAACCCAGCGAAGAACTCGGGATAGTTACGTCTAATACTCTCCTCAGTCTCCCAAGTGGCCTCCTCAGCTCCTCTCCTAGACCACTGGATCCTCAGCATAGGTATCTCCTTGGATCGCAGACGTCTGGTACTGCGTTCCAAGACAGCTACTGGGTACTCTACAAATGTATGGTCAGGCTCAACTGTCAGATCCTCATGGCTGATGACGTGTCTCGGATCCGGAATGTACTCTCTCAACTGAGATACATGAAAGACCGGATGTACACTCTCTAGTCTCGGTGGTAATGCTAGTCGGTAGGCCACCTCCCCAACTCTCTCCAGGATCTCAAAAGGTCCGACATATCGGGGACTCAGCTTTCCCTTAATGCCAAAACGCCTGACTCCTCTCGTGGGTGACACTCTCAACCACACCTGAGCACCCACCCTAAACTCCAAAGGTCGACGCCTCTTGTCGGCGTAGGACTTCTGACGACTCTGAGCTGCTAACATTCGCTCTCGGACTAGGGAAATCCGAGCGATGTCATCCTGTACCTGATCTGGAGCTACTCCATCAGCTCTGCTAGGCTCATCCCAACATAAGGGTGTACGACATCTCCGTCCGTACAAAGCCTCATAAGGAGCCATCCCAATAGATGCGTGCCAGCTATTGTTATACGAAAACTCTACCAGTGGAAGATGATCTGGCCATACCTGCCCCCAGTCAAGTACACACGCCCGAAGCATGTCCTCTAAGGTCTGAATGGTCCTCTCAGACTGCCCGTCTGTCTGTGGGTGATAGGCAGTAGTGAAGTGGAGACTCGTCCCTAAGGCAGTATGTACCTGCTGCCAAAATCTCGAGGTAAAACGCCCATCTCTGTCAGAGACGATAGTCCTCGGTACCCCATGGAGTCTCACAATGTGCCTGGTGAACTCCTCAGCCAGACGACTCACCGGCCACGTTTCCTTAATCGGAATGAAACGTGCGGTCTTCGTCAGGCGGTCTACCACTACCCAAATAGCGTCAAATCCTCTGCTGAGTCTCAAACCAGTGACAAAATCCATAGATATATCCTCCCACTTCCACTGTGGTACTGGAAGTGGGTGGAGCTCTCCTCCAGACCTACGGTGCTCAATCTTGACCTGCTGGCAGGTCGCGCACTGAGCTACATATCGAGTCACATCGGGCTTCAACCCACCCCACCAGAAGGACCGTCTCACATCCTTGTACATCTTACTCGCTCCAGGATGTACTGAGTATGGGGTAGCATGAGCCTCACCTAGTATCCTCTGTCTCAACTCACTGTCTGACGGTACGCAAACGCGATCCTGACGTCTCATCACTCCATCTGCACCAATAGTAAACTGTGGGGCCTCATCTCGAGACATCCTATCCCGGATCCGAATCAAAGTGGGGCAAGTCTCCTGCTTCTGTCGGATTTCATCCAACAGATCAGGAAGTAACTCCATGGTAGACAACTGGCCATCTGTATCGGGAAACTGCACCTCTATCTCCAACCAAGCCAAGTCCCTCTGTAACTGTGGCTGTACTGTCAACCGAGCTATCGCTCTCTCTCTAGGCGTCTTCCGGCTCAACGCATCAGCTACTACATTCGCCTTTCCGGGGTGGTAAAGGATCTCAAGGTCGAAGTCCTTGATCAACTCTAACCACCGCCTCTGGCGGTTATTCAACTCTCGCTGAGTGAATATGTACTTCAGACTCTTGTGGTCTGTAAAGATCTGACATGTCGCCCCATAGAGATAGTGACGCCAGATCTTGAGAGCATGGACTACTGCAGCCAACTCTAGATCATGTGTGGGGTAGTTCTCCTCATACGTCTTCAGCTGTCGAGACGCATAGGCTATGACCTTACCCCTCTGCATCAAGACACACCCCAAGCCCAGCTTGGATGCATCACTGTATACCACAAAGTCATCAATACCCTCAGGCTGTGCTAAAATCGGAGCGGACGTCAATCTCCTCTTCAGCTCCTCAAAACTCTGCTGACACGGCTCAGACCAGACAAACCGAGTAGTCTTCCTCAGAAGACAAGTAAGTGGTCGGGCAATCAAAGAGAACCCTTCCACAAACCGGCGGTAGTAACCTGCTAAACCCAAAAAGCTGCG
>BSUD01000004.1:5856961-5891092 GCA_033239045.1 Fagopyrum esculentum | reverse complement strand
GTCTTAGCCGAAATAAAGGAAAGACAAACAACCCCCACCCCACTCTAAGGAGTACGGAGACCCGGCTGACCACTACTTCCGGATCACTCAGCTGCTGATCTAACCTGCGGTAAATCTAAAACAACAACAACAATCACCGTTAGCTAGTTATCTAAATATTAGCAGAGAAATGGTAGCACAAACACACGCAGGTAAACATAAACACTCAACATGCTTTCAAACAAGTCCGTTTTATTATCTTTCTTAAAATTTCTCATTTCACTCTAATGATACTTATTTTGTGACACGAGGGATTCCCAAACCTCGCCTCCGCCCCCGTGTAACCATCAGGAATGGATCCGATGCATCTCACCTTGTACCTGTATGGTCTGGGTATAGAGAACCTCCCAGTCTCCTGTCAGAGCTGGGCAGTGATGTCACGGCCCGTTATACATACACTTGGGCCTTACATAAAAATATAACAGTCGTCCTAGCAAGTTATTAATTATTAAATCAAGCAATATCACACACCACTACTATCACTCAACCAACACTTAGAAACCGGCTAAGTAAGTCGCAAGGACTTACCTGAGTCAAAGTATACTCTCTAACACGTCTCAACAGCCCGTACTCGGGGTAACTCAAATGCCTGTCAAAACAAGGCATGTGGATTTAAGTCTCATTCAGACGTCCAACCTCATTCAAAGGAATTACGGAAAACTTCATAACGGTAAAAGACTATTTTGCCCTCGGACCTAGCATTCTCACATTTATTCCTGAAATTTAATTAATTCCTTGTTGACTAGTTTTCTTGAGAAGAAAGTGCTTTTCGAGTAATTACTTATACTTATCAGTCCGAAACCCGTGATTACCCGCGAAGGGGCGGCACTCTTCTCTTCCAGTTACTATCTATTCCACTAAATACATTACCCATACACACACTTCAACCTTACTCTTCCACTTGTTTAATTAATCACTCGTGAACCCGTGTACAACTACATAAAAACATAACTCCCGGACTTGTACTTAGCTATCATACCCGAACGTCTACCTATACATATGTGCATCTATACCAAACCTTCCAACAACCTCTCAGATTATATAAATTCGCTTAAGGTTACTGTACCTAACCTCTTCATCAAATAAAATCTTACGTACATGTACCCTTGCACTCTCAGCCCCAAACTCTCTATATATATTATATATAAGTATCTACTGTGAAACAGTGCAGGGTACTCTTCCACAGTTTTGTTTGATCAGGGAGACAGCACAAGAGAAAGAGAATGGCAGAGAAGTGGAACAAGGTACTCACGGATTACTCGTTACGAGCTGCAGGTCCCGGCCTATGTTGCTCGTACGTTCCGCGCCGCCCCGTCCTTCCTAACCGGTGCCTACGGCGACGCCTGCAGTACACCCGCCCTCTGTTTAGCACAGGAGCCGCCGAAGAAAGAAAAAAAGAAGGGAGCTGGCTTACCTACTACAGCCCCGGGTTCCCGTCTATCTGATCGTCTCACCGGCGCGAGTGCTGCTGGCTGTGGACTCTTGCCGGAGGCTTCTGGGCAGCGTGAAGTGGCAGAAGGGAAGGGATCGGGATGGTGGTTGCGGTAAGGCTGCAGAGAACAGTGGGTTAGGGTCCTCGGCTCGAACGGAAGAGAAGAAAACGAGGGAGGCGGAAGGGATATCAGCGAACCGGGAAGAGAGGGACGACACTTACCCGGGTTGAGGTCGCCGGCGAGCAGGGAAGGCGGCGAGTGGCGGTGGCTCCGTGTCGTCTCCGGCGAAGGCAGAAGGGCTGCAGTCCAGCGTTCTTCAGCAGCGTAGCGAGAGATGGTAGCGGCGGTAGGTAGAATTTAGATTAGGAGGAGATTAATTAGAGGGTGATTAGGAAAATTAGGGTTAGGTTAAATTTAAGAGGTGGGCTGCTGATTGGGCCTCGTAGTGGCCCACATCCGGCCCGTTTTCATTTTAGCACGGAAAATGATTCCGTTACTCGTTCGGATTCAAAAAAAAGTACGGAAGTATATAATACGGAATTAATTATGTATTATCTTTATTTTATTATTTATATATTTATTTTATTACTTAATTTTGTGTTATAATTTTATGTGATTTAAGGTCACATAAAATTATAACATTTAAACTTGTTTTATAGAGTTTATTTATTTATTTACTTATGATTGTCGTATCGAAAATTGGTAATTTCCATTTGCCGAAAACCTAAAATTTCCGGTTATTACACTGCTGATTTTGGAAGGCTGAATGCTGCTGATTTTGGAAGGCTGGATGATGCTGATTTTGGAAAGGTGGATAAGCTGCTGGATATTGAAACTGTGAGGAAGAATAAGTTGCTTGATTAGCATAAGACTGAAATTGAGACGCTAATCTCTCCATGACAGCAGTAACGGTTTTAAGTTGATCCTTCAATCCATGAACTTCATTTTGTAGAGTAGAGACACTTTGTTGCACTTCATTGATGGAATCTCCATTTCCATATAATTCAGTTGGTTGAGAAAAAGAATATTTCTCTAACAGTTCCGGAGGCACATCACTCAAGTTTGATCCGAGGCCAAATACGCATCCCCTCTTTACACCACCAGCCGCCTCAATCCATAGCTTAATATGATCTATCTCTTTTCCTTCATCTTGAGCCTTTTTCACTAATTCTTCATACCGCTCCTACAAAAAATCAGCAAATTCATAGAGAACATAATGAAATGTTTATGATATGCATAAATTGAACTAAACATAATTTATAATCTAAAAATCATTTATAATAGGCATAAAACGTTACCACGGTTTTCTTAGCACGTGTACCACTCCATTGACCATCTTTTTTCTGATACGTAATTTGCATCAATTCTTCCATTGTCGGATCTTGGTTGTCATGTTCAATCCGCTGAATTAAGTGAAGACAAGAAATGTATAAGTTCATATTATTTTTATAAAAAAAATGCAATAGTATATACTCACATATTTCTTCACATGGGCATAAACTGATATAGATCCTCCGGTGTAGGAAGCTGACCCATTGGGACTGTCAGAAGCTCGATTATTCTTGTTTATCTCAGAAATTCTTTTAAAATTTTCATCATTACTCCATATTGCTAACATTGCAGCCCAATCTTCATCACTTACCCAATCAGGGTGTCGAGGGGGGTTTTGATTTCGATACTTGCTGAATATAGTTCTAAGGTGTTCACTGGCCTTGATTTTCCAAATAGAATGCACTACTTCATTCTTTGAAGCATCCCACCAATATGCTTTCTTCACACGTTATCATATAATCACCATTAAATATATAAATAATTGATAAACTACTGTCTAATATTATTCTAGAAAATATCATGAAACACGGGCATTGAATTTTACTTCCACTAGCATTTGACAAAGCAAAATTCAGAAATTCGTTGACTCCGAGATAAAACTTCCTTTTTAATCCAGCACGATTATCCAAATTTTTTTTGTACATCCAACTGCGTCTTAGCATTTGTTCCTGCGATGCATAGTTTAAATCAACTTATTTTCTATACGTCATTTAATTTGACTCACTTACTCCCTAATAACTTATTATATTTTACTAGTAAGAAAGATTAACCAATTGGAGCATTGCATGTCTAATTTAAGTTAACTCATTTTCTCTAAATGATTTAAAATATGTTTTAAAATTAATAACTTAACTAAAATAAATAATATGATTTCAAAATTAAAAAATCAGCTTATTCTATAACAACTTTCAGTTTTAACGTATTTTAAATGCATATAATATGTAGTCGGATGTATGAATCTAAGATTTTCATTTGGCTATACTCATGCTTTCAAGTTAAAAAGAACAATAAATGACTAATAGACTATAAACACAAAACATAATATTAGATTAGATTTCGTACCTCATATCCCATGATTACGCTTTAACTTGTTGCAAATAACTTCTTGGAATACTTCAAACTGTAACTATAATTTTAACCGTATCTTCTACCCATTTTTTCAAGGTGCAGCACAACTATGAAAATGGAGAAGACGAGGGATAGGAGGAGGTAAATTTCATTTAATTGGTTCATCTACCGACATTAAATTTGTACCGGATAACAAGTCATGGCCACAACTACACTGTGGCTAAAACCGTGTTGAAATAGCCAACCATATAGCCACTTTTTAACCGTGGCTGAATTCCGTTGTTAAAAAAGATATATTTTTGCCACGGTCTGAACGTGGCTAAAATTTGTGGCAAAAAAAAGATATATTTTTGCCACGGTCTGAACGTGGCTAAATTTTGTTGCAAAAAAAGTTATATTTCTGCCACGGTTTGTACGTGGCTGAAATTAACGTTTATGGTTTGTTGCAGTTCGTTCGTGGCTAGGGATACATTACTATTTTCCTTAGCCACTCCTTCCTTCTTCCGACCCTATTTCTGTGGCTAATTAGCAACGCCTGATATCCGTTGCTATCATATCCATGACTATACCAAACTTTTTTTGTAGTGTGGTCATCTTACAAGTCAAAACAAACGTTTTCTTGTATGGGATGAGAAGACGATTCATCATTTTCAGATGTGATTGTCAATACACTTGTGCTAGATATTGCTCGTAGCTGACGAATTTCGCCGAAACACCATTCACCGAGACATGCATGAACCAAAAAAGATAAAGCGTCGAGAAATGCAGAGATTTGTCAACAGACTCATTGTTATTTGAGAAAATTGAAGATCAGGATAAGTCGGAAAAATGGAGGGATTTGGCCAAAAATAAAATTTGGATAATTTCACTCGCAAGTCGCAACATTATCCATTTGTTTTCTTTTGGCATATTATTATTTTATTAAAAGATGAAAGATTGCGTTAATAGTTTCTTTTTGTTAATAGTTAATTTGTAAACATCTCTTCGCAAAGAAAGAGATAGAGTGATACAATTACAAGGTGTTGCTGGCCACCAAAAGAGAAAAAAAGTTACGGTAGTCGGCGGTGGTGAGAAACGGAGGCGAACAAGGTTGGTACTTGGTAGAAGCGGAGGGTTTCTGTGGTGGCTGCTGGTGTTAGGTGGGATTTACCCAACTGTTGCTGGATCTGAGATTTTGATTTTTTGAGCTGCTAGGGTTTTTTTTATATAAATATTAATCTTCTATTTTACCCTCTTAATTGGTTAATCTTTACATTTAAAAAAAACTTAATTGACAATTTTAAGAAATAGTTAATCGAAGAGGCACCAGATCGGAAGAAGAGATTTGTGCCTGAATCAGCAAGCCAAAGAAAGAGTCTCTTAACGGCAGTCAACTTCCAGGAGCTGAGGAACCGTACGGTCGAAACCCTAGAATCCCTCGCCCAGCACAGGAACAAGAGCAGATCTCTAAATCTTTTTTCATTTTTTTTAAAAAGCACAACGGATCTGTAATACGCCCGTCGGAAAACAAGCAGGGAAGAAGCGTTTGCGAGAAATGGTAAGATCTTACAGGAGATCTCCGCAAACAGAAGATGAGAGTTAATAATCTGGTTTGCTCTTTTTTGCTGTGGAAAGAGTTTTTGCTTTAGGTTTTCTGGGTCGGGGAAGAAGAAAGGTCTATCCTTATAGTCCATTGGGAAAATACAATAAAGCACTTTAAAATCATTGGACGAGGACTAATTAAAACCTAAATAGAAATGTGGAGATCTATTTAAATTAAAAAAAAAAAAACAATTACCCATGCTATCAAATTACAATATTTTATTAAAATATAACTTTATTCAGCATTTAAATGCCCATTACATGCAGATGAAAAAAAGAAACAAACAAAACATGAAAGTGGAAACCATACATAACTTAAATTTATATTCTAATCGATGACCCAGATACGGATTGCATATTCTTATCCTTTTTATATTTTGGTAAGAGGAATCTTCTCCCTTAAGTTATAGCTCCAAATGCTCTCCTCCTTCTGAGTTCTGACTTTAACTTGGTCTGCAGTTTATCAATCAAAGAAGCACACAGTCAATAATAAACCTAGCAATTACGACTTAAATCTATATAAAGCATTTTGTGTTTTGATCTTAATTAATTATATATGTTGTATATAAAGAGCTTTCTTTTTTGGTGTGAAGTATATAAAGAGCTTTCTGTAGAAATTCGAAAAGTTGGAAATCTATTATAATTACATGACGTGACGCGCTATGGACGCAGGATTTTTGAAATTGAGCTCCCACAATTAAAACCAATAAATCTTTATTTTTTACACTATTTTTTAAACCATAAAATCTTTTATTATTAAAATAATAATTTTATAGAAACCAAATCTATTATACTTACTAAAACAGAGCACGAGTTGATGACGTGGCGCGCTATGGACGCAAGATTAGATTAGAGAAGTATACAAAACAAAAGCACTTAAAAAAACCTATTTCACAATATTTTTTCTCATTTTTTTCAAAATCCGCACAAGGTGCGGGTATTATACTAGTAGATATTGAAAAGGAAGGAGCAGGTTGTGATGATATATATATAGATGTTACTTGGGTACGTTTAATCTTGTTCTTTTTTGAAGTTCTTTCCAAAGACCATGACTTTGTGGTTGAAGCGGATATCGAAGTGGACTTCCGGATCATCACTTTTATAGAAGGTAACGTCGTCTTTGGGCCTGAGCATGGGTTTGGTGCGAGTGAAGGGAGCCCAACCAGCCGAGACCACAGTCTTGTGGTAGGGAGAGTTGATCCTCTTGGAGCACCGGAACTTGAACACCTTGCCGGCCTTGTCTTTGGCTGAAAACTCCACCTGGTGGGCCCCGTTGAAGTCCGGCAACTCCCTAAGGAACTCCGATGGCCAGTGCAGCCTCCTCTCCAAGTCCGTCTTCGTCATTGTCTTGGTGAAAATCTTCTTCCCAACTGGTGCTGCCATCGAAATATAGTGAATGAGTGGTTTGATATTTTGTTTGTGGGATTTGTGTAGTTTGAACTATGAAAGAGGGGCTTACTTATAGCCCTCCCCAAATTCTTTTTTCGGGATTAAGCACGTACATGCTCCACTAATGAGATCTTTGACAATGATTGTTATGACAATTTTGTTACATACCTACCAACTTGTATGAGCCTAGCTAGGCTCGTACAAGTTGGTTGGTAGAGTACCGAGGAGGCTAGCTAGGCTCATTTGTTGTGGGTCCACTCAATGTTTTGTACGTGTACTTCGTAACTGTTTTTTTTTATTTGTTAATATAAAAGACACGGTTCTAGACAACTTTTTTTTTTTTTTATGTTATACATATTACGATATTTTTAGAGGGGTATTATTCGAACGGTTCAAGATATCGTGAACACACCGCTCATACGCAATTGCGTAACCGTTAAAAAAAATTCTTTTTTTTTGACATCACAGTTGGTGTCATAATTTTTTTTTTTCTCTTTTTTCGGTTTAGAATTCATGTATAAAATTAATACGGATCCGGAACCCATAATCATGACGGTTACGGGTTTCGTAACCGTGAACTTTTGATCACGGTTACAGGATATAATATATCGATTTTATTACATGTTTACTTCCAAACTTATAAAATGCAATTATTATAAAAAAATTTTAAATTAGACAAAGCTATAATATATCGATTTCGTTTATATAAAATTCGGTACAAATGCTTGTTTATGTTTTCGTTATACATATAAGAATTTTTTTTATTATATGTTTACTTCATAACTTTTAATATGAAATAATTAAAAATTTTAAATTATAAAAAAGACATAATGTCGAGTTTGTTAATACAAAGACGCAGTCCTAAACCACTGGTTACTTTCTTATCTTATACATGTTAAGATATCGTTATTATATGTTTACTTCGTAACTTTCAAAATGCAATTATTAAAATTTTAAATTAGAAAATACGTATAATATCGAGTTCGTTAATATTCAGACACATAATAAGACACAATCTCATATTGTGTGTATAAGAAAAGATTAGGCTGCTTTTTAAAAAAAAAATATTTATATAAACGAAATCGACATATATTATACCTTTGTCTAATTTAAATTTTTAGTAATTGCAATTTGTAAGTTCGGAAGTAAACATGCAATAAAATCATCGTAATTTGCATAACGGAAAAATAAACAAGTGGTCCAGAACCGCATCTTTATATTAGCAAATAAAAAAACAAAACAGTTACGAAGTACACGTATAATCAAAACATCGTAATATGTATAACGAAAAAAAATAACCAAAACAGCCATTAATTATGGGGAACGTGTTCCTTTTCTGGTCGATCTATCACTGGTTATTGCTTGCTCCTTGGTCAAGCATTGGTGTCTTGGAAAACTAAGAAGCAACCAACTGTATCTAAGTCATCTGCAGAGAGTGAATACCGTGCTATGTCTATGACAACCAGTGAGATTAAATGGCTTGATGGTTTGTTGCAAGAACTTCATCTTCCCTTGCATCATCCATATCTCTTTATTGTGACAATAATGCTGCTCAGCATCTTGCTGCAAACCCTGTGTTTCATGAGCGAACAAAGCATCTTCGCCTTGATTGTCATTTTGTTCGTGATGAGGTTCAGCGCGGGTTCATCACTACCATTCATGTTCCTTCTCATCTTCAGCTTGCAGATTTGTTCACTAAAGCGTTAGGTGAACAACATCACCACTTCCTTTCATCCAAGCTTGGTCTTGTTCAATCTCGTCCAGCTTGGGGGGGTGTAGGAATATATGATGCAATTATATAGAATAAATAGGGGTCTTATGTAAATAAACGTATCGTTTAACAACTTTCTGTTTCAGTTTGTTGCATATATAAGCACCTCGTCTGTAAGGTACATGAATATGAGAGAATATTACATTTTACATTCATAGATTTGACACATAAGAGTTTATTGATAGAACTATAACCAAACCGGAATCGCCTGCTGAATTTCGGAAATAGAAGGATGTCAACACAATGCTTATTGGATGGATAGTACAAGCGATTGATCCATCCCTAAGCTCTTCAATCACCTATTTTTCTACTACAAAGGAATCGTGGGATGATCTCAAACAACCCCGTACGCAATCGGTAATGGACCGAGAATTCATGAACTGAAAGTTGAACTGGCACGTTGTGTGCAACAAGGCATATTCCTTGGTCATTCAAGAAGAACGTTCTCACACTAGAAAGAAACAATGAGATGTACATGTTGAAGCTTGCGCCTTTGCAGCTCAACGTGACACTCATCGCGGCACCCATCATGACTTCGGGCGTGATTCTCGTGATCAACGTGACCCTCGTCGCCAAGGTGTCCGTCTTGTCTGTTCTCATTGTGGAGGAATGCATGATGCGAGTTCATGTTTCACACTTATCAGGTACCCAGAATGGTATCCGCGTAGCAAAGGCCTAATCAACCATCCACTCCCGCTACACCACAACCGCAGTGAGATGGGGCGTCATCTGATGTTGCTCCACCTCATCCCAAACCGCTCTAGCAAGGGTTGGCAAATGTCGCCCACTTGGGTGTTGTTGGTTTTGGAGCCATCACCCTCACTACTGCTAACTAAGCCGTTCTTCTTGGTATTACTGACGCCTAATGTTCGTCTATTGTTTCGATGTTGCAATCCTCTAATAATGCTTCCGCTGCAACCGATTGATTGAATGGTAAGAATTCTGATTGTTGGATTCTTGATATTGGTGCGTCGTTTCATATGACCGGTGATTCGGGTTTACTGTTTGATCTGACTATTGTTGCACCGGTCTCAATATTATTGTCTAATGGTGCAACATCATCTGCAATTAAAGTTAGCACATTATTCTTGAATGATCGGCTTGTGCTATCGAATGTCCTATTTGTGCCTAATTTGAAATGCAATTTGATCTCGTTTCATCAACTTCTGAAGTTGAAACATTGTGTTGCTAGTGTGACTAAAAAACTGTGCATATTGCAGGACCGTACTATGAGGACCTTGATTGGAACAGGTGAGGAGCGACACGGAGTGTATTGATTTCGTGTAGTTGTGCCGACTACGCGGTCATTGCATGTGGAAGTCGATTACTCCATCTTTAGCATTGGCGTTTGGGTCATCTCTCGCCATCTATCCTTTCTCTTATGTCTGGTATTAGTGTCAATAAAGGCTCATTGTCGCATCGGGATATATGTCATAGAGCTAAACAATCTAGATTGTCATTTCCTATTAGCAATTCTCATTCAAACATTAATACATAGCTATATTTGGGGTCCGTATGTTTTTCTAGTTTATCGGGTGCTTCGTACTTCTTAACTTTGGTGGATGATTGTTCTCGCTCCGTTTGGATATATTTGTTACATAATAAAATTGATGTTGCCTCAATTATTCCCAAATTTTGTGCTATGGCTTTATGCCAATTTCATGTGCATGTTAAACGCTTTTGTAGTGATAATGGGGCTCAATTTATCGCTAAATTTTACTTTGAGACTAATGGTATTTTTGAGTCTTATTGTGGAGGGACTCCTCACCAAAACGGACGGGCCAAGCAAAAGCACAGACATATCCTAAATGTTGCTCGCTCAACCTACCTACCACATTTTGAGGCGAGTCCATCCTTGCAGCGTGCTACCTTATAAACCGCTCACCGACACCCTTACTTGCCAACAAAACCCCATTCCAAATTCTCTATAATCGGCCTCCCTATTAACCCATATCCGTACCTTTAGATGTATCTATTATACATCCAAAATCCCACGTGACTCAAACAAATTCGAACCCCGAGATCGTCGATGTGTCTTCCTCGGCTATCCTAATAGGCAACGGGGTAGGTGTGTCTATGTTCTCAAAACCCATGATCTTTTCACCTCCTGAGATGTCATCTTTCACGAGGATACTTTTCCCTACATATTGGACCCTGCCACCACTATTTCAAGCCCGGCCAAACCTTCTCACCCAACCATCTATGATCGTCGATCGACCCTTTACTTCTTCCGATTGCATCGCCTTCCTCTTCCTTACATAATACGATCGACTCGCCCACCCCCCTCGACTAGATCCTCCCCACCCCCGCCCCCTCCCCCTCCCACCTCCTCCACTTGACCCGATCGACGCTCAGCTCGGCTCGGATGGAAGGGGGAGTTCCCCGTCACAACCCTCTAGCATAGAACATGTCCCCTCTCGGCGAAGCAATCGAGATCGACTACCTAATTCAATGCTTCGTGATTATGTTTGTCACACTATGAGGACACATGTTGCTCAACTAGCCTCTTGCTCGTCTCAGTCGGGGCGCATAGGTATATCCTACCCGTTAGCTCACTACATTACTTATGACAGGTTCTCACGTGCAGTTCCTAGCTAACATCTTTTTTGTCTGTGAACCTAAAAGTTTCTTTGAAGTTGTACGTAGTGTAGATTGGTGTCAAGCTATGAAAGCCAAAATCGACGCTCTTGCTCGAAATGGTACCTGTCTATGGTTGATCTTCCTGCTAGTAAGCGCCCTATTGGGTGCAAATGGGTTTTCGCATCAAACGAAAATCTGATGGTTCTATTGAGCGTTATAAGGCTTGTTTGGTGGTCTTAGGGAATAATCAACAAGTATTGATTATCATGACACTTTTGCATCGGTTGCTAAGATGGACTCTGTCCGGGTTTTCAGACATTTCTGTTGCAGTTATTCAGGGATGAGAATTGTATCAAATGGATGTTCAGAATGCCTTCTTGCATGGCGATATTGATGAGGAGGTCTACATGTGTCCTCCTCCGGGTTTTCGTCATCATGACTCAACGAAAGTGTGTCCTCTAATTCGGTCCTTGTACGATCTTCGTCAGGTCCCAAGAAACTTGTTCTTGAAGCTTACTTCTGCCTTAAAACAAGGATGCGAACCCGTGTTGGGAAAGCGTTCCTTACGATTAGAGCTAAAGGAGCTAAGGAGTCATAGGAGCTACATTCAGGAGCTTAAGGAGGAACTCAGGAAGCATGGAATTAATGAAAAAGATTAACTTTGGATCAGATTTGAGAGATTTCACCCTCAGTTAGAGAGTCACCTCAGTCAGCTACAGTGTCACCTCGACCGGGGTTATTTTGAGGAGCGCCCTGACCGAGGTGAATACCCTGACGCGGCGAGGAGATATATTATTTGGCTGAGATCTTTTAATTATGGAAAGAATATCTTATATTTTTGGGCTAGATTTCTAGAAGGAAAGAGATATATTTAGCTGATTTATTTGTACCTATTTTATTGGAAAATATTTTTTTCCAAGATTTCTTATCTTTGGAAGACAATTTTTCTATAAAAAGGGTTGGATTTTTCACAAATTGTGAGGAGGCTTATGCTTAACGGCTGCATCACAAGTCCTGCAGTTCCAGAAGATTACCCTTCGGATTGAAGGAAGAAGGAAGATTTCCTTGTTGGAAGATAGCTTTGAAGGAGTTTGTGAGATTTCCTTAGGCTATTCCTTGGTTTATTGTCTTGATTGATTTGTGATTGAAGGAACGCTGATTTGTTTGATATTTGATTAAGTTATTGAAACCTTGTTCTTAAGGTTTTTGTGTTCAAATATTCACTCCCTTCTCATATATTTGATTATTGCTTCCATGATGATGATCGGATAATTTCCTTGTGCGATTCTAGGGTGATTGGCTGAAAGTTGTGAGAAAGACGATGATAGAATGATCTTAATCCCAGTAGGACCCTGAAAGCTTGAGTCTTTATACTTAACCCTAGAACATCTCGTTCAGTCGATGAACATCTCGGCCGGGGTGGAACTTGACTGACTGAGGTGATCTTTTCTGATCCAAAACTGAGAGTTAAGTGTTAGAGTTTGCCAAATCCTATTCTTATTACCCTTTCATGGTTCAATGCAAGCCTAAGATGAGACTTACCCGGTAATTCCTTTGTTTGTTTACCTAAGATCATAAGCGATAGGTAATAAAGGTTTATCCTTTATTGGGGTTTGAGTGTGCCTTCATTCCATCTTTGTGAGTTAGCCTGAGACTTACCCGGTAAAGGTTGATTCTATACCCTTAGGTGGTGTGTTGGTTTGAGGTTATAGTTCTTTACCTTAATTCCTTGAGAATTACCTGGTAATAGGAGTTTTGGTTTGGGATTGTGAGTAGTGAGACTTACCCGGTGATCTATTCCACTTTATAAACACCTTCTCTTTGCAAAATCTCAGCTTTGTCCACTTATCTTTAGATCTTGAGTTAGAACCACAACTAGATGCTTTAATTTCTAGAATTGCATATTTCCTTAATTGACTATATTATCATCTTTGATTGCTTTAATCGCTTTTGTGGTTAGTTGTTATATAGATTACCTATACCTGCTTTGTTTCACCTAAGTCCCTAAGATCGACAACCCAGAATTCTTGCTTTTACTATAATTGACCCGTACACTGCAGGTTCGCATCCTTGTTTTAAGCATATTTTTTGGGATATAAATTTAAAGCTTGCACATACCATTTGGAGCGAGCAAGTTTTTGGCACCGTTGTCGGGGACTTGGTCTAGACCGAGCCGGTTGTAGTACGCTTTCGGGGCAATTGCCCCTGTTGCTACTAACCACTCTACTTGAGTGACTTTCCCAGGTTCTTTCTCTTAGGTTTATGCGAAGAACCCGTGCTGGGAAGGAAATCGTTCATTGTGATCCCGAACCAGAAAAGACATACAAAAGACGCTTGAAAGAAGTTAAGATGACCAACCAAGACGATCGCGATCTTGAGGCCGAGCTAAAGGAGGCGTTAGAACAGCTACGCCTCAGTAGAGAAGAATTACGGCAAGAAAAGGAAGAAACTCGCGTAAGAACGGAGGCGATCGAGGCAGATGTGGCAACTCTTAGAAACCAATATGTGCCTCGACCGATTCCAGATCCTCGACCGAGGCAGGATCTAGTTCCAAACTCCCCGGCCGAGGTGCTTCCACTTCGGTTACGTGTCCGAGATGTTCTCCTTGCACATATTTCACAGACCCTAGGACAAAGGATGGACCCGAACCAACAAGTGAGGCATCCAGGAGTCAACCTAGGTGATCCAGCGGAGCATGATTATGAACTTCGACCGCAAGTTCTTTCCATGATCCGCCAATATCAGTTTGGAGGTTTAGAGAGGGAGTCTCCGCATTAACATTTGCAAAACTATGAGATCTTGATGGAGTCCTTGAGACCTTCAAGGCTGGAAAATAATAATTACAAGCTAAGGCCTTTTTACTTTACTTTGAAGGACAGGGCACTTACTTAGTATCAGTCTCTTCCTCCCGGAAAGATCAACACTTGGGAGGAAATGAAGACGGAATTCTTAACAAAATTCTTCTCTCCTTCTAAAACCGCTGAAATGAGAGGGAAGATCAATGCATTCATCATGAAGGACAAGGAAAGTTTGTCCAAGTCATGGAAAAGGTTTAAAGACATTCTTTTGAATTGCCCACATCATGGGATTCCAAAGATAGAATTGTTGGAGATATATTTCAAAGGATTTGACGGAGCTACTCAATTCAACCTTCAACTACTATCCGCCGGCACGTTCATGGACATGCCGATTGATGAAGCTTGGGAGTTCATTGAGAAACAAGCTTTGCACATGGAGAAATACTCTCACCAAGGAGCTGAAGGTGGAGTTAGGAGAGTCAACTTCCAAGAAGCTCCATCAAATGATAACCAACTCACCTCCCTCAGGAATGATGTGAAGCAATTGAAGGACCTTTTGGTTTCTCACACCAAAAAGGAAGAAGGAGGATATCAAGGATCAAGGAACAACAATCAAGGTTTCCGGAACAACAACTACAACAACAATAGAGGCTCCAACAGCAACAATTGGAGACCTAACAATCAAAATTCGGGTAACCCTTACTCTAATTCTAATTCGAATAATTCCTCTAATCCTTTCCTTTCCTCTTCCTCTACTCTATTGAGGAGCCAAGAGCCTGGATCAAGCTCATCCCAGCTAGAGAAGAAAGATGCAGTGCTGGAGGCCATCTTGATCAAGCTCAACGCCATGGAGACGTCCATGACTTTATTTTCGAAGGCACAAAAAGCCTTGGAGCAACAACTCTTTAATAAGGCGAATGAAGCGCCAAGAGACCCAGGGAAGCTCCCAGCAAGGACAAAGAGCAACCCCAAAGGACAGATTATGGCAATAACGACGAGAAGTGGGCTGAAAACTGCAGATCCAGTGCCTCGGTCGATGCTAGTTCAGACGAAGAACACCTCGGTACAGGTACAGTCGAAGAACACTTCGGCCGAGGTACCAACCGAGGTGGAGCCTCAGAAAGCGGAGGAGAAATCTGAAGTTTATGTTCCACCTCCTGCTTATAAACCACCACTTCCATTCCCCCAGTCAAGGGCCAGAGCACATTTAGACAAACACTTCGGTAAGTTCCTTGACTTGATGAATAAACTACATATTAACATACCTTTCCTTGATGCTATTTCAGGGATGCCCGCATATGGGAAGTTCTTAAAGGAGATTTTATCAAGGAAGAAGAAGCTGGAAGACTTTGGTGAAGTAAGGATAACATCTAAATCCTCGGAGCTAATTCAAATCATGAAGGAGAAGATGCCACCCAAATTGAGGGATCCCGGCTCATTTTGCATTCCCATTCAAGTTGGGGATGTGACTTATGAAGCCTTGTGTAATCTAGGAGCCAACGTGAGCATCATTCCGTTGGAGATTTGTGAATAGATCGGACTTGGAGAGCCCAAGCCGGTCAAGATAAGGTTATACATGGCGGACCACTCCATTACCTATCCCGTGGGTATTTTGGAAGATGTTCCAGTTAAGTTAGGTAACTTCTATTTACCTATAGACTTCGTTGTGCTTGATATTCCCGCAGATTATCCAGTTCCTATCATTGTCGGGAGACCATTTCTAGCAACTTCGGGTTGTAATGTGAATTGTAAGAACGCCAAGTTGAAATTTAACATTGGCGGAGATCAAGTGGAGTTTGCATTGCTTGCTACAATGAAAGGAAAGCCGCTGGAAGATGATATCTTCAACATCTACGATGAAGAAGAATCAAGAGAATTGGTGAGCTCTATCCTTATTAATGACCCTCTTGAAAAAGTTATTAGTTTTACCTTAATGGAGGAAGGTATAGATGCTTCTTGTGATGCAGATATACGGAGCTTAAAGGCACTGGAAGAAGATCCAGGTGCTAAGATTGAAAAACTAATCTAGGAGAGAAAGATCTCCAATTTCGGTCCCAGTTACAGTACCTCGACCGAGGCACCCTCTGGACCAAGCAAGGTGTTCTTAGCTGAAGAACATCTCTGCCACCCAGTCTGGACCTCGACCGAGACCGCAAGCGAGATACCTTCAACTGAGAATAACAAACTTTCTACTCCCTTTTCTGAATCCCGTTCGCAGTTGGTGGAGCATTTTCTCCACCAAACTTCAGATATTAAAGAACCACCCGGATTGACATACGCTCAAAAGAAGAAATTCTTTAAAGATGTACGCCGCTACTACTGGGATGAACCTCTGCTGTTTAAGAGAGGTCCGAATGGGATGCTTCGAAGATGCATTCCGGAAGATGAAGTCACTAGTGTCATACGGCATTGCCACTCGCTTCCTTGCGGAGGACATGCTAGCGCTCACAAAACATGCGCTAGGGTATTACGTTCCGGTTTTTTTTGGCCTACATTATTCAAGGATGTACAAACGTTTGTTGTTTCTTGTGATGCATGCCAAAGAATAGGGAACTTATCTAGAAGGAACGAGATGCCACTCAACAACATCAAGAAAATGGAGGTTTTTGATGTATGGGGGTTGACTTCATGGGACCTTTCCCATCATCGGGAGGGAATCTCTACATTCTCTTAGCTGTCGATTACGTCTCTAGGTGGGTGGAAGTCATTGCCTCCCCCACTAATGACGCCAAGGTGGTTGTGAAGTTCTTCAATCGAACCATCTTTCCATGTTTTGGGACTCCACGCATTATCATCAGCGATGGAGGGACACATTTTATCAACCGGAAGTTTAAGGCACTTCTATCGAAGTATGGGGTAATCCACAAGGTAACAACCCCTTATCACCCTCAAACTAGCGGACAGGTCGAGATCTTGAATAGAGAAATTAAGGCAATCTTGGAGAAGACCGTCTCTAGGACGAGGAAAGATTGGTCCATGAAGCTAGACGACGCTCTTTGGGCTTACAGAACCGCATTCAAGACTCTCATTGGTACCACCCCTTATAATTTGGTATATGGGAAGTCTTGTCATTTGCCCGTTGAGTTAGAACATAAGGCATATTGGGCAATCAAATGACTGAATTTTGACATCAAAGAAGCCGGTGAGAAGCGGCTATTAGACATCAATGAGCTGGAGGAGCTGCGTTTGAACGCTTATGAGAATGCCAAGATCTACAAGGATAGGACAAAGAAATGGCATGACAAGCGTATCATTTCTAAGGAGTTCAAGGAAGGAGATTTAGTCCTACTCTTCAATTCCCGCTTTCGCCTCTTTCCAAGTAAGTTGAAATCTAGATGGACATGACCTTACATTGTGAAACATGTTTTCCCTTATGGTGTAGTGGAGATTTTGGGAGAAACAAGCGGAAGCTTCAAAGTCAATGGTCATAGACTGAAGAAACACCAACCGGAAGTCCAGGTTGAAGAGATTGCGCCACTATACCTTGTTTAGGATGACGTACGGTCCAGCTAGCGACCTTAAATCAAGCGATTCTTGGGAAGTAACCCAAGGTATTGCTTTCTTTTCCCTTTTTCTAGTTTAGCTTTAGATAGTTTGCTTTTGCTTTGCTTTGTTTTGTTTTTGGCGTCCTAGACAGAAACCAGGTCCTTTCTAAGGAAGGAATACAACCCACGAGCAACACTGGAAGGACAGAAGTTCGAGAAATTGAGAAGACGAAGTTCGACTGAGATACATCTCGGTTGCAGTCACAGTGCCTCGACCGAGATGTTCTTGAGCAACCGAGGCGATTAGGGCTTACAGAGATTTATCTCGGTCCGTATTACCTCGGTCCAGTCAAGACCATCTCGACCGAGGTGACAGCAGGTTCAGCGAGGGGTATAAAAGGGGAACGGTTTCTCTCTCTTCCCTCCCTCACCTTCTCGACCACGGCGTACAATCCATCTCGTTTCTTCGCTTCTCGCTCATTTTTGACGATTCTTGCTTCCATTTTGCAAGAAATGAGTAGAGGATCAGTTTGCAAGCAACAATCTGTAACAAGAACGCCTAGAGTCGGCCAAATCTGGGGTAAAAAGTCGAAACCGTAACTCCTTCTTCTCTTACTATATTTTGAGGAAATTGGCTTTGGTCGCCATTGATTTCTACTGAAAAAGGATTAAGTACCCCATAGGAAGCAATTGGTAGTGAAATCGGGGGAAAAGAACTGAAATCGAGAGAGTTGAAATCAAACAGCTTTGTACCTCGGTCCAGTTGACCTGCGCCTCGGCCGAGGTGTTCTTGAGATCTGACAAGCAACCAAGGTGACCTATTAGAGAGAGAAAAGAAAATGAGTTCCAGGTCCGATCGCCAGATTGTTCTGAGGGATGGATCCTCACCTTCTTCTTCTTCTCGACCTTCCATACCGGTGATACATGAGCATCACCAGGTTGATTATGACCGCTTCTGTACGCGTCCTGTGATTGCGCTACGGTTTTTAGACATTTCTGCCTTTGACTGCCTCTATGTTGCTGATGATTTGAGGCGGATGGTGTCTATGGTGGGGCTGGAGCAGTTCATGGAGATTAGAGCTCCAATCTACCTCGAGCCTACATTGGAGTTCGTGAGTTCCGTGACTCACGTTCCAGAGATGAGGAGCATCAAGTTCCGGTTGATGAACTGGAACTACATCATTCCTCTAGATCATTTCAGAGATATTTTTGGCTTCTCGACCCCCACAGTGACAGACTTCCCCTCTCGAGTAGTAGCACAACAGGTATAGGGACAAATAGCTCATGTTGTTGAGCATGCTGATAGGTGGAGACTTGGAGACAACAAGGAGCGCATCATCTTCCACCTCGCTTTCAGACTTGCCCACCGGATTTTCAACGAGACACTTCTGGCGCATACTGAGACGCCCCAAAAGATTAGACAGGGGGAGTTATTGAGCTTATTCTGTATGGTGACCGGAGGAGTTCCTGACTTCGGAGTTATGCTTGCTGAGGATCTTCATAGGATAAAGGCGAAGGGGAAAGGAGATATTTGCTGTGGCTGCCTTGTGACTCACATCGCGAGTTACATTGGCCTTGATATAAGTGCTTGTACTATGGTGGCGGCTGCCAAGCCGCTAGGTCTGCAGGAGATGATCACCAGGAGGATTCTAGTTCCTCGTGGACTTACTACCCCATATGTGGCGATGCCTTGGGTGCAGACTGCCCCTCAGGGTATTAGGTGGTCATCCCAGTTCTCAGTCTTTGATTCTCAGTACTGGTCCATTGCGTGGATTCCTTACATTGAGGATGCTAGAGACGCAGCAGCAACAGCTCAGGTACAGGAGGATGAGGAGGAGGAGGATGATGGAGGTGCTGCCATGGAGACAGGGACGGACACAGCCGGTCCCCGCGTGCTAGTCGTCGATCTAGACAAGGAGGCGACAGAGGAGGAGGCAGCAGCATCACCACGTCCTACTAGGCGTAGGCCCCGCAGACAGAGAGACCTAGTAGCTCATCGATGGATTGATGAGTTGACTGATCAGATGATCGACACCTACGCCGCCTTGTCCCTTGAGATGATGGAGATACGGGAGAGCCAACACTACTAGCGCCAGATGGCAAAGATTCAGTTCCAGCATGCCATGGGTTATCCGTTTGACACATCTCAACATCCATACGTGCCATATCCGCTACCACCACCAGCAGATCAGGACTAGAGCTTGCATGATTTCTTTTCTTTATTATTTATGCAGCTCAACTTATGTCCGGTGAGTTCTCCTGTCTCCTAGACCTATATTTGACCCATTGGGACAATGTGTCCCAAGTATGGGGTATGCGGATATGTTATTTGACTATGTGTGTATGCTTGTATGACTCTATTGGATACTTATTATCTTATTTATGCTTCATGTGCTTATCTGAAACTACATGCATGCATCCATGTTATTTGATTGAGAAAAACGTCGAAAAACAGGTTAAAGAAAAAAAAAATGTTGACCACGACCGGGATGATTCTCGCCGAACGAGGTACTTCACCTCGGATGACTTAGAACATCTCGATCGAGGTGGGTTAACTGAAAGAATTTCGAAATTATTTTTGTGCTTCTTCTCTGGATATGACCTCAGTGATGATTTTCTCTACAGATTGGTTTTGAAATCTTTATATGTTTGAAAGGTTTTATGATATGTTTAAGCTGCAATTTTGGCATGTTTAATACTGTCTTTATCAAAATTATGTTGAATTTGAAGGTTGACACCACATGATGAGTTCTCTCACTCTCTTCCTGGGAAGACCAAGACATTTCATTCTCTTCTCTTCTTCTTCTTGATCATGCATAACCCCTCATATACATATTTGCGTTCCTTTACCTATTCGGGAATTTGGAAGCAAGAAAAGCAAGTGAAAGAAAAGTTGAGAGGTTGGCTGGAAGTGAAAGTGTTTGAAAGAAATATTAGGTTTGGGGAAGTCAATCATGATGATGAGTAACTCGGCACCATTCACATAGCCGGGTGTTTGTGTCTTGCCAAAGTCGGATTGAGCGATATTCCTAACGGGTCATGGTATGTGCATCAAGGGTTTGAGGCATCTCGAGAAATTGATGATTGCTTCTTTTCTAGGCTTCGGTTATTGTGCACCTCTATCCATGCATCCCAAAAAGTAAAGTAAAAAAAAAGGGTAAAATAAGCAAAGCTTATTGGTGGAAGATGTTGAAGTTCAAAGCAAGTGAAGTGAAGATCCTTTTCCCGGATTCTAGCACCACATTCCCTATATACATCTCACCCTTACACGTTTCTTGACCTTTCATTTGGAAAGCCCTTGAGACCTCGAGCTTGTTGATTAACTTAGTGGTTTAAACTGGATTATACATGATTAATTTCGATAATTATGATTTATTATGCATTCTATCATTTTATGCAAAGATGAACAACTTTCTTATATTCATGAAATGTTTTGATCATATCTTGATTTTATTTGCCATGAAGCATTCTCTTAGAGTGATCTATGAGTGGAGCACCCCCCCTAAAAAAAATGTTTTGAAAGGCTTTTTATTGATCTTTTTGACTTATAATCCTCTCTATCTACTATTTTATATTCGAAACTTGCTTGGGGGCAAGCAAGGGACAAGTATGAGGTATTTTGATAGCATGTATTATAGTCTATATTTTGGGACTTGTTTAGACGTTTTATCTTCAATAATCTGCATGTTTGGATGTATATTATGTGATTATATTGCTATTTCATCTACCTTTGCGAGAATCGAGGTCTACACCTAGTTTCGTTATAATCGTAGGTAAAACGGCACATTTTTGGATGGAATTAGAGCTAAAGGAGCTAAGGAGTCATAGACTCGACATTCAGGATCTTAAGGAGGAACTCAGGAAGCATGGAATTAATGAAAAAGATTAACTTTGGACCAGATTTGAGAGATTTCACCCTCAGTTAGAGAGTCACCTCGGTCAGCTACAATGTCACCTCGACCGAGGTGATTTTGAGGAGCGCCCCGACCGAGGTGAATACCCTGACGCGGCGAGGAGATATATTATTTGGCTGAGATCTTTTAATTATGGAAAGAAGATATTATATTTTTGGGCTGAATTTCTGGAAGGAAAGAGATATATTCATTTGATTTATTTGTACCTATTTTATTGGAAAATATCTTTTCCAAGATTTTTTAATCTTTGGAAGACAATTTTCCTATAAAAAGGGTTGGATTTTCCACAAATTGTGAGGAGGCTTATGCTTACTAGCTGCATCACAAGTCCTGCAGTTGCAGAAGATTACCCTTCGGATTGAAGGAAGAAGGAAGATTTCCTTGTTGGAAGATAGCTATGAAGGAGTTTGTGAGATTTCCTCAGGCTATTCCTTGGTTTATTGTCTTGATTGATTTGTGATTGAAGGAACGCTGATTTCTTTGATATTTAATTCAGTTATTGAAACCTTGTTCTTAAGGTTTTTGTGTTTAAATATTAAGTCCCTTCTCATATATTTGATTATTGCTTTCGTGATAATGATTGGCTAATTTCCTTGTGCGATTCTAGGGTGATTGGCTGAAGGTTGTGGGAAAGACGATGGTAGAATGATCTTAATCCCAGTAGGACCCTGAAAGCTTGAGTATTTATACTTAACCCTAGAACATCTCGTTAAGTCGATGAACATCTCGGCCGGGGTGAAACTTGACTGACCGAGGTGATCTTTTCTGATCCAAAACTGAGAGTTAAGTGTTAGAGTTTGCCAAATCCTATTCTTATTACCCTTTCCTAGTTCAATGCAAGCCTAGGATGAGACTTACCCGGTAATTTCTTTGTTTGTTTACCTAAGATCATAAGCGATAGGTAATAAAGGTTTATCCTTTATTGGGGTTTGAGTGTGCCTTCATTCCATCTTTATGAGTTAGCCTGAGACTTACCCGGTAAAGGTTGATTCTATACCCTTAGGTGGTGTGTTGGTTTGAGGTTATAGTTCTTTACCTTAATTCCTTGAGACTTACCCGGTAATAGGAGTTTTGGTTTGGGATTGTGAGTAGTGAGACTTACCCGGTGATCTATTCCACTTTAGAAACACCTTCCCTTTGCGAAATCTCAGCTTTGTCCACTTATCTTTAGATCTTGAGTTGGAACCATAACTAGATGCTTTAATCCCTAGAATTGCATATTTCCTTAATTGACTATATTATCATCTTTGATTGCTTTAATCGCTTTTGTGGTTAGTAGTTACATAGATTACCTATACCTGCTTTGTTTCACCTAAGTCCCTGAGATCGACACCCCAGAATTCTTGCTTTTACTATAATTGACCCGTACACTACGGGTTCGCATCCTTGTTTTAAGCATATTTCTTGGGATATAAATTTAAAGCTTGCACACACCATTTGGAGCGAACAAAGAGGTTTGGTTTCACTCAGTCTAAAGTTGATTGCTCGCTATCTACCTATACCAGATCCGATATTGACTTACATGTGCTTGTCTATGTTGATGACCTGCTTATTGTTGGCAACAATGCTCATGAGATTAATTGCTTTCTTGAAAACTAAATTGAGCTCCTGTTTTCACATGAAAGACTTGGGTCCTGTGAAATACTTTTTGGGTATTGAAATTGCACGATCTACCTCCGGATTATTTCTATTCCAACGCAAGTACACTCAGGATATATTGTATGAGGCTGGATTGTCTGGTTCTAAACCATGTGAGTTCCCGATGGAACAAAATCATAAGCTAGCCGAGTCCATAATACCATTATTTGATCCTCTTGATCGTTACCATCGTTTGATCGGCCGACTGGTTTATTTGACCATCACTCGGCCGGAGTTATGTTATGCGGTTCACACTCTTGCTCAGTTCATGCAATCCCCCACTATTGATCATTGGGATGCTGCACTTCGGGTTATTCGCTATCTTAAGGGTCATTCGGGCCAAGGTGTTTTCCTATTTGCTTTGCAGTTGACGGCATTTGTTTTGTGACAGTCAAGTTGCTCCTCATATTGTTGTTAATCTTGTGTTTCATGACAGGACTAAGCTCATTGAGGTTGATTGTCGCTTTATTTGTGATTTGTTTCTTCATGGTGACATTCTTTCTCAACATATTCGTGCATCATCCCAATCTGCCGACATTCTGACAAAGGCACTTGGTCGTTAGCAGTTTCATCATCTTCTTGGCAAATTGGGCATTATCGATCTTCATGCTCCAACTTAAGGTGGTAATAAGCCATATATATATATATACACACACACACAAGGTTTTATCCTTTGAGTTTTGTAATTATCAGTCTATTATATATATATATATATATATATATATATATATATATATATATATATATATATATATATATATATATATATATATATATATATAGATTTTATCCTTCGAGTTTTGTAATTATCAGTCTATTCTCACTTGTATAAATTCCTTCTTGTTTATAAATATTCAGCAAGAATTTTGTTTCATTCAGTTCTTCGGTCTCCATTTTACATAAAGTAATTTGGAGATTAAAGTATAAGTTGTTGTTGGATCGGTCATATGAAATGAAAAAGAAGTGTAAGGGTTAAAAATAAGAAATAAAGTTAATCAAAAGTATTATTTTTTAAGATTATCAAATATAAATGAATCTTAAATAGGATCCTTTCTTCATTCTCATACGGATGATCGACCAAATAATGGCCATAACTCTATAACATAGAAATATAAATTAAACATGAATGTAAATTTACAAAAGCAAAAACAAAAACAAAAACATGCAACACAACAATAACATAGAAATATAAAATTCAAAACGTGCAATCCATAACATACGACATAGACTTGATACACAATAAGCCTAAAGTGTCGAGGATAGCCATAAGCGATCAGTGTTACACATTCTACATATTTTATTACGATCAATCTATGATGCACGGATACGGACACGGATACGATAAGAAACGGAGAAGCAATAATCCTCAAAAGTATAGGAAACAGGGACACTGCGAGTAAAATAATTAATATATTGTTTTAACGATATTGAAATAAAAAATTACTATATCATAATGAGATCATATATATGAAAAAAAATCAATGATATATGAGTTGATAAAAATATTAACATGATGATAAAATAATCAAAACAAAAGCTTAGAAATAAACATTTTGTAATAACCGGAATTTTGAAACCCGTTAAACCTGATTTTAACCGATTTCCGAAACGTCAATCTTAAATAAATAAGTACATATTAAAAATAAAATAGAACGAGTGTTATTTCCATCATTTTATGTGATATTAATTTACATAAAATGATGAAACCTTATAACCGGAAATAAAGTACGCACCTAAATAATAAAAAAAAAATAATAACATAGATAATACGAAATTTAATTCCGTATTATATAACTTCCCGTACCTAACCAGAATCCGGGCGAGTAACGAGTTCCGATTTCATTCTAATAAGAAAGCAGGCCGGATGTGGGCCACTACGAGGCCCAATTATCAGCCCATCTCATAATTAATTCCTAACCCTAATTTCCACTTAACCTAATCCTACCTAATTATCCTTCTAACCTTCTGTTTGCCGCACCTGCTGCTCCCTTCTCGCAAAACAATCGAACACCTGCAACTTCAAGCCGCCGCCGGACCTTCGTGCAACCGCCGCCACCGAGCCCTGCGCCGCCTTCAGCCGATCGCCGTCGTAAGTCCGGTAAGACGCGCCTCCCCTCTCCTCTTTCTATCCCTTCACTGCGTCCTTCGCGGTTCCGAAACTCACCTACCGCTGACAGCTGCAGTAGGTCCGAAGACGACGCCGGAACGCCAGCCCATCGCCGCCGACCGCTGCAATAGTTCTGGTAAGCCTTGCGACTTGCCCTCGCTTTCTTCCTCTCGTTCCCGCACTTGCTGACCCTGCTGTTCGCTTCGGCCTGTAGTGGCGCTGCAACCGGACCACCACTGCTCCCGTCCGCCTCTGCTGTTCGCCGGTGACGAAACCTAGGCGCGAGTAGTTACGGGAAGTGAGAATAGGTAAATGCCTATATATATATATATGTCTATATATATAGGGAGAATTTGACATACTAGGCTTTTTTTAGTTTTTGTTTAAGAAAATGTACCCCAAATTTTTTACCACTTTCATTTAATAGTAGGTAAAAATTATTAACCCTTCTATTAGAAAGAAAGAATAAATGATAAATGATATTTGTTATTTGTTATATAAGTATAATTTTTAATTTTTAATTACTGAATTTATTTTCTTTTATTATTTTTCTTGCCTTTTTTTATTTATTTTTTATTTTCTTTTTTATTTTCTGGACTAAATTTCTCATACCGGAAATTCTCATACCAGAATTTTCATACCAGAAATTTCATACCAGAAATTATCATACGAAAAGTTCATGCTAGAATTTTCATACCAGAATTTTTTTCATACCATAATCTTTTTCATACTAGAATTTTTTCATACCAGAATTTTTCATACCAGAAATTTCATACGAAAAGTTCATACCAGAAATTTCATTCCAGAAATTTCTGAATTAAAACTAGCGGCACAATCAACACTTGATCCTTGCGCTTTCTGTCCGCTATTTATTTTTGTTTACATAATACTTTTATTTTGAGACAATTTTAACATATAATTCTCCACTCAAATAATGCTGAACTCCTCCACGTCTTGTCAATTTGTCATTGTTAACTGGGAAAAAGAACAAGTCTTTTGAAAACCAAAAGAGACGGTGATGAACCCATTTTTGCAAACCGTCATCATATACGCAAATTACAATAAAAAAAATTGCAAAATTACAACGAGCCCCCTAAAATTTGCAAAATTAAATATTAGACAATTAAAATTCATTCCGGTATGTAAATTTCGGTATGTAAATGTCCGGTATGTGAAATTCTGGTATGTGAAATTCCGGTATGTGAAAATCCGGTATGTGATAATTCCGGTTGTGAAAATCCGGTATGTGAAATTCCGGTATGTGAAAATTATGGTATGTGAAAATTCTGGTATGTGAAAATCCGGTATGTGATAATTCCGGTATGTGATATTTCCGGTATGTAAAATTCCGGTCCGGTATGTGAAAATTCCGGTATGTGAAATTTCGGTATGTGGAAATTCCGCTATGTGATAATTCCGGTATGTGATAATTCCGGTATGTGATAATTCCGGTGTGTGAAAAAAATTCTTCATTCTAGAAAATAAATAAAAAAATAAAGAAAATAAAAAAGACAAAAAAATTAATAAAAGAAAAAAAAAAATCAGTTTTTAAAAAGTATTTGGAAGAAAGAAGAAAACAAGAGGATGGAAAAGGTTTGAGGGTAAAAAAAAATAAGAGGGGTATATTTACTTAATTGAAAAACAAAAAAGCCTACTTACTATCACTATTTCTCTAAATAGCCTACTAACCAAATTTGCCCATATATATGCCTAGGTAAGAGTAAAGTGGCCCGAGCTATAACTTATAAATTATAAGAAAACTATCAGAGAGAGAGACTAATCATAGAAAACAAATCCTAAAAGAATTTAGTAGGACTCAAGAGTAAACTTTGAGAACTTTCGGTACCAGGGGTAAAATGGTCTTTTACCATAAGAGAGTTTGTTTTTCCGTAATTCCTTCGCAAGAGGTTGGACATCGAGATGTGATTTTGATACACATGCCTTATTTGACAGGCGTTTGAGTTACCACGAGTACGGACTGTTTGAGACGTGTTAGAGAGTATTTTGACTCAGGTAAGTCCTTGCGACTTACTTAGCCAGTTTCTGGATATTAGTTGAGTCATAGTGGTTGTGTGTGCTATGTGCGTGTTTTAATAATAATAACTTGCTAGGACGACGGTTATTATTATGTTTAAGGCCCAAGTGTATGTATAACGGGCCGTGACATCACTGCCCAGCTCTGACAGGAGATTGGGAGGTTCTTTATACCCAGACTAGGCAGGTACAAGGTGAGATGCATCGGATCCATTCCTGATGGTTACACGGGGGCGGAGGCGAGGTTTGGGAATCCCTCGTGTCACAAAATAAGCATCATTAGCGTGAAAGAGTAACTTAACTCAAGATAATAAAACGGACTTGTTTGAAAGCATGATGGGTGTTTATATTTTTATGTGTGTGTTTGTGCTGCTATTATTCTGCTAATATTTAGATAACTAGCTAACGGTTCCTCTTGTTGTGTTTTTAGATTTACCGCAGGTTAGACCAGCAACTGAGTGATCCAGAAGTAGTGGTCAGCCGGGTCTCCGTACTCCTTAAAGTGGGGGTTGGGAGTTGTGTTTGTCTTTTCTTTTTTTGGCTAAGACAGTTGTTCGTTTCTTTTGTTTAAGTACTTTAGGCTGCTAGACAGTGTTGCATTCATTACCTTAAAACTACTATTTCATGAATTTTGGTTTTCTTTATTTGTGTCTTGTTGCAAGATCCTAGTAATGTTATTGTCAAACTGAGGTCGGGACCCATTGTGAGGTCCTAACTAGTAATGTCCCGAGTTTTGAGAATTCGGGGTGTTACAACATGGTATCAGAGCTCTAGGTTGGCAACAATGACACTTGAAATCTTCTGAAATACCGAATAAGTTTAAGCAGAACCCGAAAAGGGGTTTGAGTTTTAAAAAGAAAATTTTTGGTTTCAAATGCATGCATAGTCTGGTTGGGAATAGAAAAGTTCGGCTGACCACCAATACTACCGCGGATCTCAGTATGCTTAGTATGGACTTTAGGTTTTACTGTAGATGGACTTTTTGGACTTTTAGCTAGTTGTAATTGTAGTTATTATTCCTCGCGCAGATGGCACGTACTAGAGCTACGCTAGCTACTGGTCGAGGTAGAGGTCGTCCACCTCTCCCTCCAGCTGGACCAGGTAGGGGAGATGGGACCCCTATAGTTAGAGGACGCGGCCGTGGAGGTAGACCTCCACTAGCCCGAGGCCGAGGTCGAGCTCTTCGAGATGATCCACCAGCAGTGATCATGCCAGAGGCTGGAGTGGAGGAGGTAGGTGAGAGTGTAGGTCCTGAGGTCAGGAATGAGACCGTTTCTAGGTTTGGAGCACAAAGAGCACGTTCGTCGGAGTCAGGACGTGTTTCCATTGGAGCGGCTGAGTACAAAGAGTACCGAGCATACGTCTAGCATATGGAGGAGGCTGCTAGGACAGAGAGACTTACCCAGGTACCACCAGTACCGGCTAGATCTGTCCAGGTAACACAGGGAGTGCCTCAGGTGCCAACTGTACCTGAGAGGAGAGTTGTGGCTAATAGAGCTCCTACTGGGTCTAGAGCACCGAGACCGAATGAGTAGTTGAAGGCTTTCAACTCTTAGAAGATTCCCTCATATAGTGGAGAGATAGGATTGGAGGTGGAGCACTGGATTGGACAGGTAGAGACTGCGTTAGAGGCAATACGTTGCCCAGAGGATCGGCAGGTGGATTTGGTGCAGACATGCTTCACTGGGGATGCTCATTCCTGGTGGCGGACCATGCGTAGTCGAGTCACCAGTTGGGAGTAGATGAGGAGCATTGTTAGAGACAAATACTGCCTTGTCTCATTGAGGAGAGAGAGGTTCCAGGACTTCATTGAGGCAGGATTTGAGGACATTCCGATTGCTGCTGCCATCAAGAAGTTCCAGAAGGAACTGACACTGCTTGGACCAGCTGCACCTCCTGAGGAGCAGCATGTATATCTCTTTTCACGGAGATTGAGAGAGAGTACGCGTTCCTATTTGGCAGGATTTCGTTGTGAGACTCTGTCAGCCTATCAGGATAGAGCATCTGCATATGAGAGAGATAGACCAGTGTCGAGGAGAGCTGCTCAGTCAGACAGGCCGGATAAGCGGCAAAGGACAGGTTATGCTAGTGGTAGTTCAGGGGTAGTTGTTTTTGGACGGGGACAGACTCAGGGGCGACATAGTTATACCGCTACTGGTCCGACTTCAGCTGGTGGCTTACAGTGCCACAACTGCAGTGGCTATGGACACATCCGATCAAACTGCACGAAGCCGGCAGTGACCTGCTTCCAGTGCGGCAAGGTTGGACATAGAGCTGCATTCTGCCGCCAGGGCAAGGCTCCATCTCAGCAGGGTTCTTCTCCTGCAGGCTTATCAGGGAGTGTACAAAGACCACCACAGTACCGAGCTCCGAGTCAGCAGCAGCAGTACCGAGCTCCTGGTCAGCAATAGTCTTACAGGGCTCCAGGACACACACCATCACAGAGTTCTATGCAGGGATCAGGTCGGGGCAGAGGACGTGGTAGTGTGGCTGATACTAGAGGAGCTTAGGCCCGAGTGTTTGAGTTGAGAGATGCTGATCAGCCAGATGCACCGACTGCCACAGGTACGATCCAGATTCATGACTTACCTGTACGAGTTTTATTTGATACGGGTGCTACACATTCCTTCATATCTGATGCATGCGTAGATCGGTTGTCCTTAGCTACTGTAGAGGGGATACCTTTTATGATAGACTTACATGATGGGAGTAAGGTAAGAGGGACTAGAGAGATCTTTGGATGTCCTGTTTGCATGGGAGATCGAGACTGACTAGTCAATTTTCTAGTCATGCCCTTAGCTCATGAGGATGTCATTTTAGGGATAGACTGGATGAGGAAACATGGAGCAGTCTTAGACATTGGTAGGAGGACAGTGACCGTTGCCACGGAGGAGGGCCATAGAGTAATATTCCGAGGTTGGGACCTCGGAAAGTCAGGCACAGTTATCAGTGTAGTGAGGGCAGCGAGACTGATAGCACAGGGTTGCGAAGCCTTCTGGTGTTATGCCATGAAGGAAAGCAAGAGCCTGACTATAGAGGAGATACCTGTTGCATGCGAGTTTGCACAGGTATTCAGTGACGCTCTGCCAGGACTACCCCTACAGAGGAGCGTTGATTTCAACATTGACTTGGAGCCGGGCACGAGACCGATCTCGAAGGCTCCGTACCGTATGACACCTATAGAGCTGCTGGAGCTGAAGAAGCAGTTAGAGGAGCTAGCAGAGAAGGGTTTCATACGCAGTAGTGTGTCTCCTTGGGGTGCGCCAGTATTATTTGTGAAGAAGAAGGACGGATCAATGAGGCTGTGTATAGACTACAGAGAGATGAACAAGGTAACCATCAAGAACAAGTACCCATTGCCACGCATAGATGATTTGTTGGACCAGTTGCATGGAGCGTCTGTGTTCTCGAGGATAGACTTGAGGTCAGGTTACCACCAGTTGAGGGTGAGAGATCAGGACATACCTAAGACGGCATTCCGGACTAGGTATGGTCATTATGAGTTCGTAGTGATGCCATTTAGGCTCAATAATGCACCAACGGTGTTCATGGAGTTGATAAATGGGATATTCATTGACTTCTTAGACCAGTTTGTAGTGGTCTTCATTGACGACATCCTAGTCTACTCTAGGACTCGAGAGGAGCATGCTGGACACTTGAGGACAGTATTGCATATTCTATAGGATAGCCAGCTGTATGCTAAGCTATCCAAGTGTGAGTTTTGGATGTCAGAGGTGGCTTTCTTAGGTCACGTGGTGACTGCTGAGGGTATTAAGGTCGATCCGGCGAAGATCGAGTCAGTATCTTCTTGGCAACCTCCTAAGAATGTTAAGGAGGTTCGCAGCTTTCTAGGTTTAGCCGGTTACTACCGCCGGTTTGTGGAAGGGTTCTCCCTGATCGCCCGACCACTTACTTGTCTTCTGAGGAAGACCACTCGGTTTGTCTGGTCTGAACCATGTCAGCAGAGTTTTGAGGAGCTGAAGAAGAGATTGACGTCCGCTCTGATTTTGGCACAGCCTGAGGGTACTGATGACTTTGTGGTATACAGTGATGCATCTATGTTGGGCTTGGGGTGTGTGTTGATGCAGAAGGGTAAGGTCATAACGTATGCATCTCGGCAGTTGAAGACGTATGAGGAGAACTACCCCACACATGATCTAGAGTTGACTGCAGTAGTCCATGCTCTTAAGATCTGGCGTTACTATCTCTATGGGGCGACATGTCAGATCTTCACAGACCATAAGAGTCTGAAGTACATATTCACTCAGAGGGAGTTGAATAACCGCTAGAGGCGGTGGTTAGAGTTGATCAAGGACTTCGACCTTGAGATTCTTTACCACCCCGGGAAGGCGAATGTGGTAGCTGATGCTTTGAGCAGGAAGACGCCTAGGGAGAGGGCGATAGCCCGGTTGACAGTACAACCACAGTTACAGAGAGATTTGGCTTGGTTAGAGATAGAGATTCAGTTTCCCGATACTGATAGTCAGTTGGCTACCTTGGAGTTACTTCCTGATCTGTTGGATGAGATCCGATAGAAATAGGAGACTTGCCCGACTTTGACCAGGATCCGAGACAGGATGTCTCGAGATGAGGCCCCATAGTTCACTATTGGTGCTGATGAATTGATGAGACGTTAGGACCGCGTTTGTGTGCCGTCAGACAGTGAGTTGAGATAGAGGATACTAGGTGAGGCTCATGCTACCCCATACTCAGTACATCCTGGAGCGAGTAAGATGTACAAGGATGTGAGACGGTGCTTCTGGTGGGGTGGTTTGAAGCCCGATGTGACTCGGTATGTAGCTCAGTGCGCGACCTGCCAGCAGGTCAAGATTGAGCATCGTAGGTCTAGAGGAGAGCTCCACCCACTTCTAGTACCACAGTGGAAGTGGGAAGATATATCTATGGATTTTGTCACAGGTTTGAGACTCAGTAGAGGATTTGATGTTATTTGGGTAGTGGTAGACCGCCTGACGAAGACCGCACGTTTCATTCCGATCAAGGAAACGTGGCCGGTGGGTCGTCTGGCTGAGGAGTTCACCAGACACATTGTGAGACTCCATGGGTACCGAGAACTATCGTCTCTGACAGAGATGGACGTTTTACCTCGAGATTTTGGCAGCAGGTACATACTGCTTTAGGGACGAGTCTCCACTTTACTACCGCCTACCACCCACAGACAGACAGACAGTCTGAGAGGACCATTCAGACCTTAGAGGACATGCTTCGGGCGTGTGTACTAGATTGGGGACAGGTATGGCCAGATCATCTTCCACTGGTAGAGTTTTCGTATAATAATAGCTGGCACGCGTCTATTGGGATGGCTCCTTATGAGGCTTTGTACGGGCGGAGATGTCGTACACCATTATGTTGGGATGAGCCCAGCAGAGTTGATGGAGTAGCTCCAGATCAGATACAGGATGACATCACTCGGATTGCCCTAGTCCGAGAGCGGATGTTAGCAGCTCAGAGTCGTCAGAAGTCCTACGCCGATATAAGGCGTCGACCTTTGGAGTTTAGAGTGGGTGCTCAGGTTGTAACACCCCGAATTCTCAGAACTCAGGACATTACTGGTTAGGACCTCACAATGGGTCCCGACCTCAGTTTGACAACAATTTTACTAGGATCTTACAACAAGACACAAATAAGAAAAACCAAAATTCATAAAAATGTATTTGAAAAAGGATGAATGCAACAAAGTCTAACAGCCTATCGTACTTAAATAACAGAAAAGATTAACTGTCTTAACAAAAGGGAAGGACAACAAAGCAACAACCCAAACCCCCATTCTAAAGAGTACGGAGACCCGGCTGACCACTACTTCCGGATCACTCAGCTGCTGGTCTAACCTGCGGTAAATCAAAAAACACAACAACAGAAACCATTAGCTAGTTATCTAAACATTAGAAGAACAATAATAGCACACACACATATAAAAGAATAAACACCCATCATGCTTTCAAACAAGTCCTTTTATTATCTTAAGTTAAGTTACTCATTCACGCTAATGATACTTAGTTTGTGACACGAGGGATTCCCAAACCTCGCCTCCGCCCCCGTGTAACCATCAGGAATGGATCCGATGCATCTCACCTTGTACCTGCCTGGTCTGGGTATAGAGAACCTCCCAATCTCCTGTCAGAGATGGGCTGTGATGTCACGGCCTGTTATACATACACTTGGGCCTTAAACATAATAATAACGGTCGTCCTAGTAAGTTATTATTATTAAAACACGCACATAGCACACACAACCACTATCACTCAACTAATATCCAGAAACTGGCTAAGTAAGTCGCAAGGACTTACCTGAGTAAAATCGCACTCTAACAAGTCTCAAAACGATCCGTACTCGTGGTAACTCAACCGCCTGTCAAATAAGGCATGTGGATCAAAATCTCATCCAAATGTCCAACCTCATGCGAAGGAATTACGGAAAGAGCTCTCTTACAGTAAAAGACCATTTTACCCTTAATGTCGAAAATTCTCCAAGTTTATTCTTAACCTTCTAATTCCTTTTAGAACTTGTTTCCATACTTTCTCTCTCTCGGTTAGCTACTTATAGGTCATAAGTTCAAACTTGAATCCACTCGAAAAAGAATAACACTCTTCCTCCTTCCCGTTTACCATCTACTCTACTACATATTTTATCCGTACTATACACTTTAACCTTTCTCCTCAACTCACTTATTTACTTATGTAACTATTCGGTACTCATATATATATCTACATTTTTTTATTTCCCATCTCGTACGGATATGTGTACACTTACGTATATGAGTATATATATTCTTATGTACATTTATATATATAAGTCCCGAAACTCCAACCTATTCATATATATATTTATACATCATTTATAACTTACTCACGTTTTTATTATTTTTGCAAAGCACTGTGGTGCAAATATATATATATATATATATATATATATATATATATATATATATATATATATATATATAT
>BSUD01000004.1:5805603-5856789 GCA_033239045.1 Fagopyrum esculentum | reverse complement strand
TATATATACATATATATATATATATATATATACACTATATATCTTTCACACAGTGCTTTGCAAAAATAATAAAAACGTGAGTAAGATATAAATGACATCGCTCGGATTGCCCTAGCCCGAGAGCGGATGTTAGCAGTTCAGAGTCATCAGAAGTCCTACGCCGATAAAAGGCGTCGACCTTTGGAGTTTAGTGTGGGTGATCAGGTATGGTTGAGAGTGTCACCTACGAGAGGAGTCAGGTGTTTTGGCATTAAGGGGAAGATGAGTCCCGATATGTCGGACCTTTTGAGATCGTGGAGAGAGTTGGAGAGGTGGCCTAAAGGTTAGCACTACCGCCAAGATTAGAGGGTGTTCATCCGGTCTTTCATGTATCTCAGTTGAGAGAGTGTATCCCGGATCCGAGACACGTCATCAGTCATGAGGATCTGACATTGAGCCTGACCATACATTTGTAGAGTACCCCGTAGCTGTCTTGGAGCGCAGTACTAGACGTTTGTGGTCCAAGGAGATACCTATGTGGAGGATCCAGTGGTCTAGGAGAGGAGCTGATGAAGCCACTTGGGAGACTGAGGAGAGTATTAGACGTAACTATCCCGAGTTCTTTGCAGGGTTAGAGGTTACTCCTGTTTTGACGAGTTAGTACTCGGATGTTGTGTTGTTTGACCTTTCCGGTTTTTATATTGATTTGAGTGATTACGTTTATGTGACACATGCCTTCTGTTGATGATTGAGTAGTTACTTGTAGCCAACGAAAATGTCGAGAAAATTAAAAAAAATCCAAGGAAATGCGCGATTAAGAGAATTATTGTAAGTTTCGGGACGAAACTTCTTTTAAGAGGGTGTTCGCCCCTAGAGGTGTGTGCAAATAAGTTTTAAATTTATAAAACTAGAATCAAGCAAGTGAACCCGCAGTGTACGGATCGACGTAGTTAAGCAAGAATTCCAGAGTATCGAACACAGGGATTTGGGTGGGAACAAATTCAATTGCAGATTATCAAGCGAGTAAATATGAGAGTTTTGCAAATATTGGGAAAACAACAATCCTAAAGATCCAAGTATCCAGCTGTGGCAATCGATTCAAGATATACTAATGATATAAAGACAGAGTTGAGATATGCAAAGGTATGCTAATGTAAGGTAATCGTACGGTGAAGTTCCAAAAACCTTATATGACTCACCTAAAAGATACTCCCTATACAGGCTGTTGAGGCTCAATATAGAAAGGTTCTAAAGGCAAGAATTAATGTCAAATACCCAAACTTGTAATCCAAGGATCAAGACTAACTTAGCCAATTACGGTTGTGACACTCACAATCGAGGTAGAGGTTGTTGAGGATTCACTACCACCTAGAAAAGACAAGTCTAAACTAAATTAAAGCAAATCTTTAACTTTGGATTAAAGTAAAAGCAGGTTCGTAAACTTAGGGGAAATTACGGTTGGATCTTGAGATTCCACGGTCGTAGAACTCAAGAACAACCCGTAATTTAGGTTTCGTCGACGATTCTCTTTAACTCTCAGGGTCTAATCTGTTTACGATCGATCTATCATCATCTAAGCCACAACTATCAACCCTTCACCTTAGAATGGTTAAGGGTTTTTAGCCAATAACCGTCATGTTGATATCAAATTCAAGAATTAAAAGATAGAAAGATGAAAACTTCCGAAAACTTTCAATAATCTTCAAACCAATCTCAAAGTCACAATCGAGAACAAATATTATCAATGGATTCAGAATAAAGCGAACAATCACAATCTTAGGAAGGAAGGGAAACGGGATGTCAATCCGTTTTCCAAATCAAACCTAAACAAGAAGAGAGGTCTTCTTGCAATAATCTTCCAAAAGCTTCGATCTTCCGCCAATCCGGAGATTCAACAGCAATCTCCACCAAAAGTGCGAGATTAGGGCAAATCCCAGATGCGAACTTCGATCTCCAATGAGATGTCAATGCTTCCAAGCGAGGGCCAAACGGCGTTGAAATTCTCTAAGCGGAGATGAAGCGTGGATTGCCAAAATTCCCTAAGCGAAGATGACGGAATCTTGCTTCGTCCGTCTTTTTATAGGGCAAGATAAAATATCGGCCCGGCCCAATCTTCAAAAGATCGTGGCTTCAAAATGTGGCGAAAAAGATCGCCAAGATCACGGTCGTGGAAGATTCCACGACCGTAATTTAGAGCGTGGATTATGTCACGGTTTGAACCATAAGTTCCACGACCGTAATAGTTACTGGAATGCATCACGCCTCTCCTTTCAGGGTTCCACGGCCGTGGAACTAAACGTGGTTTTTAGTACGGCCGTATTTTAGAGCGTGGTTTAGGGCAAGAACGTGATTCTTCCCTAACCTCGTGCATTCCTCAAGTTGAACTCCAATTTTCTCCTAATAATGCCCTCAATCCATGGACATATTCAATCAACTCTTCTTTGCTCGATTCCATTCGGAAATGACTCTCAATCACCTATATTTCAACATAAAGCTAGTGTAGACATCCATATCGACAATATAGGTAATACTAGCTCACATATGCAATGATGCTCAATCAAAGACTATCAATATGAATCAAATATACCTAGAAAACGTGCCTAAATTATCACAATATTTCATGCTAACAAATAACCCCATACTTAACACTTGCTTGTCCCTAAGCAAGGTCTTTCAAAAAGTTTTAAACAAGAGTTAGGATGAAATATGTGTACCTTATTTTGGATGAATGTGCCTTCTAAAGAATAGATCATTCTCAAACCTTGCTTCAATTGTTTATCAAACTTTCACACACTCAATCAAAGAGTAAAAAGCAAAGAAAATTCATGAATCAATTTAACTTCTAAACAAGCATCATAACCATCAAACATTATCAAAATCAATCATAAGAAACTTCAATTTAGATCACCAAGTCACATAACATTCTTTTGATCTTAAGGACTTCCAAAGAAAAGGTCTAGAATACGGAAGGAAAGGGAAAACTTTAAGGGAAAGTGGTGCATGAATCCGGGAAAGTGGACAACTATCTTCTTCTTCTTATGCGGTTCCCGCAACACTTCAACTTAGAGCTTCGCTCTCTTCTTTTCATTTTTCGACTTTACTTTTGGAGTTATGGACAGAGGTGCACAAAAACCAAAGCCTAGGAGATTGGCGTTTCTCAATTTTTATGAGATGCCTCAAACCCTTAGTGCACATACCATAATCCGCTAGGAATATCGCTCAATCCGACTTTGGCAAGACACAAACACCCGGCTATGTGAATGGTGCCGAGTTACTCATCATCATGATTGACTTCCCCAAACCTAGAATTTCTTTCTATTCTTTTGATTGCAAAAATTTGCTCTCATGGCCCTCCCACATCAAACATGCCTTTTTCATTTGCTTCTCCAAGTTCCCGGATAGGTAAAGGAGGCTAATATTTCAATGAGGGGATAAATGATCAAAAGAAAGAAGAAAGAAAATTCGAATTGCCTTAATCATCTCAACAAGAAGTATAAGAACTTATAGTATGATTTCAACATCAATTTCTCAACATGATTTAGGTAACATTCTTCACATTATGAAACTTGCAAAAGAGGTAAAATTCATTCATTCGAATTCTTTTCAATTCACAATTCTTTTAGGCATGCAATTGTCATCAAACTCAATTCACAAGTAGTGATTATCATAGAAATCATCTCAATTCATTAGAAGCACAAAATTTTTCAATTTTTATGGTTTTTCAAGTTCTTTTTTTTCATGCAATGCGATAATGAAACGTGAAACACATAATGAACATGCAATGATAGTCTCAAGTGAAAGCAAGCATAGTAAGTAGAGTTATTACAAACTTTTAGTACATCTCACCCCATACTTAGGACGAACATTGTCCCTAATGTTCAAAAGAAAGAAAGAAAAGAAAGAAAAGAAAAAGAAACTCACAAAGTGGTGGCGGGAATGTCTAAAACGAGCGGTCATGCATCAAATCACTGCGGTGCTGGCGGCGGCGGGAATGGAGAGAAGCTCGGATCGTAGAACCGCCCAAACTGCTGGCGGTAGACGTCCCTCATCATGTGGTCAAGGTCGTCTAAACGTCCGTCTCTAGCATCGGCCCGGATCTCCAACGCTCCTACTCTCTCTCTGAAAGTCCGGTAGCCCAATCCGGCATCTGCTCGTACCACCCCGGGGCCTGACTGTACCATGCTGGGGCGTCGGATGGTGCTGGTGCTGGTGGAGGTGCTGCTGGCTGCTCGGTGGACCAAGGAGGGGGAACGCTATACTATGTGGGAGGTGTGGTCATCCACGTGGGCCTCTCACTCACGCTAGCACGGCGAGATGATGAGCCTGAGGCTCTAGCTGGACGTGGAGAGCGTCTAGGTACATCTGGGGCCGCCTCCGGCTGGTCCGGAAACGTGCCAAACTCCTGCTCGGCTCCTCCTCCACTCTCAAACTGATCTCCCATATCCTCCTCCTCGACAACCGGTGGTGGGACATAAGGGGGAGCTACTATCCTGTTCGCATGCATCGCAGCGAACGTCTCCTTCCAATTATGGCGTCCCACCATAATGGAGTACTCTGGAAGCCACTCTATACCCCTACCCGTCCTACTCTCCCAAGGCATGCCCGCATAAGGCGGACCTCTATGTGTGGGGAAGATGAGACCCCTAACCATGAAAGCATGCAGCCCTAAAGGAACGGCCGGTATGCAGGTGCAAGCAGAAAAATCAACACCAAAACTCCGAGCAATGTGGGTGACTATCCCACCATATCCGATGTTCCCCTTCTTCTTGTTCTTGAGCTTGCTCATCGTAGCAGCCAAGAGAGTAGCACAATCTGCACGGCGTCCATAAAGCATGCAATAAAGCAAGAATAGCTCATCCGTCTTGATCTTTTGGGGCGTCTCCGTCCTAGGAAAGAGACACTCCGAAAGAACACGGTGAGCTATCTTCAAGGCTAGATGGTACATCAATCTAGCCTTGGTATCAGCGGGTTGCCAACGGTCCTCGTCGGCGTAAATCATTGCAACCTCCTTCCAAAAGTCCTTGGGGTAAACACCACTCGGAAATCGACCATTAAAGGTCTCATGGAATCCAAAAATTGTCCCAAACTCACGGATACTCAACTGATAATCTCGCTCCATAAGGCGGAAAGAGACGGTCCTATCGACGTGGCTATGCTCAAAGGATGTCACAACCTCCCGTGTAATCTCCTCATATGCGTCTTCTCGGATAGCCGAGAAGACAACTAATCCGGCTCTATCCAAGAGCCAAGTGAGGTCATCAACAATGTTGAGAGGAGTTAGATCCTCCAACAACAAATATCTAGGGCCAATCACTGGCCTCTCCTTGATCCTATCAAGTGCATCCAGATGGTCGTCGTGTATGGTCGGACTCTAGGGTGAGGGGGTGAAGATGGAGGTGTAGGTGAGGATGGAGGTGAAGGTGAAGAGGGTGGTGGTGCCCTAGAGGATGAGGAGGAGGAGGGATTACCCTTCCTCTTCTTATTCTGCTCATTCTTCTTCTCTTTTATCCTCCCTGAAACTCTTCTCACAAAATCCATTCTGCTCAAAATTACAGTCTGTTCTTCAGCAAACCACGGCCGTAATTTACCCAGAGACCGTGATTCGTCTCAGAAAATCACAAATCTCAGCAAATTCACAATCAATCTCCACAACAGGCAGTCCTAGTCTAATTTCCTCAAATCTCAATTAGTTTTTCCTAAAAATCTCTAACAAAAACAACCAAATCAGCAAGAATCAAGAAGGGAAAAGAAAACCTCTTTCTCGGATTGAAAAATCCGACATGCGCATTTGTTGGTGAATTTCCGTTCGATTCGTCGCTTGGATCTTGTTTGTGGTTGAATTTGCTGCAGTTTGGGAAGAAGAATCGTTGAAAACGATTAGGAAACGAAGATTTGAGAGGGGGTCGTGGGGTTTCGGCACTTAGGTCGTGGAAAGAGGGATTTTTGGGATGAATTTGTGAAGAATGTGGCTTATATAGTTGCAGGCAAAATTTTGAAAATCACGGTCTATCGGGGTGTTCCACGGCCGTGGAAGTGTACGGAACCGTGGTTTTGGTGATTTTTCAAAGGCTTTTGGAAATTACGGCCACTGTAGCTATGACGACCGTAATTTAGACCGTGGAACCTTCTGTAAAGCTCCAAAGTCCAAATTTCGTCACTCCTCTTCAACATCATCCTCCTCTTTTCCTTTTACATTGATCCTTGGGTTGCCTCCCAAGAAGCGCTTTGTTTAAGGTCCGTAGCTAGACCATTCTCGCACTTATTCGAGTGCGGTAGGCGCAAACTCCTCAGCTTGGAGTTCCGGCGTATACTTCTTGAGTCGTTGGCCGTTCACCTTAAAACTTCCGCTCGCTTCACCCCATACTTCAACTGCACCATGGGGGAAAATACGCTTAATTAGAAAAGGTCCGGTCCAACGGGATTTAAGCTTACCTGGAAAGAGGCGAAGTCTTGAATTGAAGAGGAGAACTTGATCTCCTTCTTTGAAGTCCTTTGGAATGATATGCTTATCATGCCAACGCTTTGCTCTCTCCTTATAGATCTTAGCGTTTTCATAAGCGTTCAAGCGGAGTTCATCCAGCTTATTGATGTCTAGGAGACGCTTCTCTCCCGCTTCTTTCATGCTGAAGTTCAGCCACTTGATAGCCCAAAACGCTTTGTGCTCCAACTCTACCGGGAAGTGACAAGACTTCCCATACACAAGGTTGTACGGAGTGGTTCCTATGGGAGTCTTGTACGCAGTCCGGTACGCCCATAATGCATCATCTAGCTTCAAGGACCAATCCTTCCTAGTCCTTGAAACCGTCTTCTCTAAGATTCCTTTGATCTCCCTATTTGAGATCTCAACTTGTCCACTTGTTTGTGGATGGTAAGGGGTAGCAATCTTGTGAGTAACCCCATACTTAGCTAGAAGAGCTTCAAAGCGACGGGCTATGAAGTGAGAACCTCCATCACTAATGATCGTCCTTGGCGTCCCAAATCGCGGGAAGATGGTCTTGTTGAAGAACTTAACCACCACCATGGCATCATTTGTGGGAGAGGCGATTGCTTCCACCCATCTAGAAACGTAGTCTACCGCCAATAGTATGTATTGGTTTCCACAAGAAGATGGGAATGGTCCCATGAAATCGACTCCCCAAACGTCGAAAATCTCCACCTCTTGGATGTTGTTGAGGGGCATCTCGTTCCTTCTAGAAATATTGCCTGTTCTTTGACAAGCATCGCAGCAAGAAACAAAGGATTGCACATCTCTAAACAAAGTAGGCCAAAAGAATCCAGATTGCAATACCTTTGTGCTAGTCTTGTTTGAACTAGCGTGTCCTCCACAAGGTAGTGAATGACAATGACGGATGACACTTTGCATCTCATCTTCCGGCACACATCGCCGAATGATGCCATCCGGACCTCTCTTAAAGAGGAGAGGCTCGTTCCAATAGTATTCCCGGACGTCCTTAAAAAACTTCTTCCTTTGTGCGTAGGATAGTCCGGGTGGTATCTCCTGGCAAACCAAATAGTTAACAAAATCAGCAAACCATGGTTCGTTACCTTTGGAGATTACGTCGATGCACTCCTCTATGATGTGTAGGTGTTCGTCCGGAAAGGAGTCATCAATGGGTAGATGGTCGTCCTCTAGATGTGTTAGACGACTCAAATGATCCGCAACAGAATTTTCTGAACCTTTCTTGTCGCGGATTTCAAGATCGAATTCTTGTAGGAGAAGAATCTATCTAATCAGCCTTGGTTTCGCATCTTTCTTCGCAAGGAGGTACCGGATCGCAACATGATCCGTGTAGACAATCACCTTTGCACCTACAAGATAAGAGCGAAACTTGTCAATAGCATAGACAATGGCTAAAAACTCCTTTTCGGTAGTGGCGTAGTTGAGCTGCGCTTCATCTAGCGTCTTGCTAGCATAGTATATGGCATGGGTTCGCCCTTCCTTTCGTTCTCCAAGAACAGCTCCAATAGCTATGTCACTAGCATCGCACATAATCTCAAAGGGTAGAGTCCAATCCGGAGGTTGGATGATAGGTGCTGAAATTAGAGCTTGCCGAATGGTGTTAAACGCATCTAAACATTCATGTGAAAACTCAAAAACCGCATCCTTCATCAATAGATTAGTGAGAGGTTTTGATATCTTAGAAAAGTCCTTGATGAAGCGTCTATAAAATCCAGCATGTCCTAGGAAACTTCTTATCCCTTTCACCGAAATTGGGGGAGGAAGTTTCTCTATGGTCTCTATCTTAGCCTTGTCTACCTCTATCCCTCTACTAGAGACTAAGTGACCTAATACGATTCCTTCCTTAACCATGAATTGACACTTCTCCCAATTAAGGAATAGGTTAGTGTCTTCACATCTTTGTAAAACAAGAGAAAGGTTAGAAAGGCAATCGTTAAAAGAGGAACCGTATACGGAGAAGTCGTCCATGAAGACTTCCATGATTTCCTCTATGTACTCGGAGAAGATGGCCATCATGCACCGTTGGAAGGTGGCTGGGGCGTTGCAAAGCCCGAACATCATTCTCCTATAAGCTAACGTACCCCAAGGGCACGTGAATGTGGTCGTCTCCTGATCGTCCGGATGTATCGGAATCTGAAAGAAACCACTATAGCCGTCAAGGTAGCAAAAATGTGAATGTTGCGCTAACCTTTCAAGCATTTGATCAATGAATGGCAATGGGAAATGATCTTTCTGCATTGCGCTGTTGAGCTTGCGGTAGTCTATGCACATCCGCCATCCAGTCACGGTTCGGGTAGGAATGAGTTCGTTGTTCTTGTTGGTGATGACCGTCATTCCTCCCTTCTTCGGAACTACTTGATCTGGACTCACCCACTTACTATCGGAGATAGGATAGATGATGCTTGCATCAAGAAGTTTAAGAATTTCCTTCTTGACAACCTCCTTCATGGTCGGATTCAACCACCTTTGAGGTTGTCTTGAAGTTCTAAAGTCTTCCTCCATTAGTATCTTATGCATGCGTAGGGAGGGTTTAATTCCTACTAAGTCCTCAATAGTATAGCCTATAGCTTTCCTATGTTTCTTAAGGACAATCATGAGCTGTTCATGTTCATCTATGCTTAGATTGGAACTAACAATAACCGGAAAGGTAGAATTAGATCCTAGAAAAGCGTACCTTAGATGAGTAGGAAGTGGTTTGAGTTCCATTGTTTTCGGAGCTTCCAACGATCCTTGAGAAGCGTCCGGCATCTCCTTAGAAGTTTCTAAGGGCGTTGAGTGTGTTGGAGAGGAATCAGAAGAAGTTGAAGAAATGTCTCGATCACTCTCTTCCACGACCAAAATTACGGGTGGATCTTGTCCTCCACGGCCGTGGTTTAGGGCGTGGAAGGGAAATACGGTTGTCCCATCTTCTCCACGGCCGTATAATCCCCTGGATTGAGGCACGATTTTGGTTGTGGAATCCACGGTCGTGGAATACAGGGTATGACCGTGGATTCTGACATTCTCAGCCTCATCGTGGAGTTTCTCAAACTCCTCTTCATGCATCTCTTCTTGTGCTTCTAAGGCTTCAATTGCCTCATTGCACTCTTCATCTTCCCTTACATTGGTTAGACTCATAGTGATAACTTTTTGTAAAGGATCGTTGAAGAGAATCACACTTACCTCCTCTCTTGACAAACCTTCTTCATCTTGGGTATCGTAAATATCCTCATCAAAGATTGGCTCCTTCACTAGAGTGGAAATAACGAACTCTACTTTCTCTTCTCCTATATCAAAAGCGAGTCTCCCATTCTTGCAATTGACTATGCAGCCGGAAGTTGCAAGAAACGGTCTTCCGAGTATGATCGGGATCGGACTATCTGCAGGAATGTCAAGCACGACAAAATCAATGGGAACAAAGAATTTACCTAGCTTGACCGGGACGTCTTCTACAATACCGACGGGGCGAGTGATGGATCGGTCCGCCATGTATAACGTCATCTTCACCGGTTTAGGGTCGCCTAAACCGATCTTCCTACACAATGCAAGTGGTATGATGCTCACACTTGCTCCTAAGTCACATAAAGCGTCATATGTGACATCTCCCACTCCTATGGGAATGCAAAATGACCCCGGATCCTTCAGCTTTGGGGGCATTTTCTCCTTCATGGTCTTGATGAGATCCGAAGAATCCGAACTCATCTTGACCTCACCGAAGTCTTCTAGCTTCCTCTTGTTGGAGAGGAGCTCCTTCAAAAACTTGCCATAAGCCGGCATACCTACAATAGCATCAATAAATGGTATGTTAATATGCAGCTTGCTCATGAGTTCTATGAACTTACCGAATTGTTTGTCTAGGCGCGCTCGCACTCTAGATTGAGGGAATGGAAGGGGAGGTTTGTAAGCTGGAGGAGGAACATAGACGTCTTCCTTCTCCTTCCCCTTCTCCTTGCCCTTCTCTACGGGGACTTCAACGAACGTAGGCTGCGGATCGGTGGTTGTCACTCCGCTCCTAGTTGTAATCGCCATCACCCTTCCCTTAGGGTTGTCCTCCGTCTTTCCTGGAAGTTTCCCTTGATTTCTAGGAACTTCCTCCACGTGGTTGAACATTTGGTTTTCTAAAACCCTATTGAGCTTTATCAACCTTAGAAACTTGATCATCTACCTTGATGAGGCGGTTCTCCAACCCTTGAAGCTTTCCCAAAATCGTTTCCAATATGGGATCGGACTTCTCCTTCCCCGAAGTGTTTCCTCCATTAGATGATTGCCCCTGGCTTGTCAAAGGAGTAGAGGAAGAGGAAGGTGGGGGTTAGTGAATTTGAGTTGGAAGGATAAGAGTTACCGGAATTTTGTTGATTGGAGCGCCAATTGTTGTTGTTTGAACCCCTATTGTTGTTCCAATCGTTGTTCCGGTTGTTGTTGTTTCCATTCCAGTTGTTATTCCGGTTGTTGTTCCGGTTATTGTTGTTGCCGCCATTGTTGTTGCCCAAATAACCAACATCCTTCCCTTGTTGCTTTGGGAAGTTGGTCTTGATAGCCTCCTTCAACTCTTTGATCTCATTGTTGAGGGAGAAAATCTGATTTTGAGCTTCATGTGTGAGCTTTGCTCCTTGCTCCACACGATTTCTCTCCACTTTCCGGTGGAAATGCTTCTCTATGACTCTTGCTTGTTTCTCAATGAAGTCCCAAGCGTCATCTTCTCTCATGTCCATGAACGTTCCACATGAGAGGGATTGGAGGTTGAATTGCGTTCCCGCATCCAGCCCCTTGTAGTAAATCTCCAGCAAGGCAAGTTTGGATATGCCATGGTGAGGGCAATCCAAGAGAAAATCCTGAAACCTTTCCCAAGATTGAAACAAACTTTCGTTAGGTCTCATGGAAAAAGCATTAATCTTACCTCTAAGTTCCGCCGTTTTGGATGGCGGAAAGAAATTGGTGAGGAACTCCGCGGAAAGGTCTTCCCACGTGTCTAGTTTCCCAATAGGAAGAGCTTGATACCAAGATAACGCTTTCCCCTTCAAGGAGAAGAAGAAAGGCTTGAGCTTATAGCTGTTGGTAGTAGCGCTCTTTGGTCTCATTGTCTCCATCATACACTCAAAGTTCTGCAAGTGTTGGTGTGGAGATTCAGCGATTGTCCCGCCAAATTGGTTTTGGCGAACAAGAGTAATGACTTGAGGGTTGAAGCTAAACCCTTGCACATCTTCAGCATCGAAATTCACGCCCAAGCGGCGTGGTTGTTGTGTTGGATCCATCCGCTGGCCAAGAGTTCTTGGCTCATTATCTACACGTTCGATCCTCACATTCCTAGGCGGAATGCGGCGATTAGCAGGTCCTTGTGGATGTAAAGGATTTACATTGATCATGGGATCAATCTCCTCTAGTGGTGGCATGGAAGAATCACTATCATCAGCGGATGAGTGACTTTTTCTTCTAGACCTTGATGCTTTCCTTGAGGATTTCTTGCTTCCCTTATTCTTAAGGTCGCTCATCTCTACCCTCATCTGGAAGATCATGTCTTGTAGATTGTTAACTTGAGATTGATGACGATCCATCTCATCCTAGCGGAGGGTCTCATTCCATTGGAGTTGAGCTTCCTTCTCTGCCAACTCCGCTTGAAGATCACGTTCGTGTCCTTCAGCCATCTTCTTTTCTTTGCGCTTTTTCCTTAAAGTTTTCTCTAGCTCTTGATCAAGAGGCAAGAGATCTTCGGTGTTCCTAGACCTGCGCATGCACTCAAAGTAATATCAAATAACGAGAGCAAGCTCCCAAGCTTGACAACCGGCTACCGAATTCGGTCTAGACCAAATCCCCGGCAACGGCGCCAAAAACTTGTTCGCCCCTAGAGGTGTGTGCAAATAAGTTTTAAATTTATAAAACTAGAATCAAGCAAGCGAACCCGCAGTGTACGGATCAACGTAGTTAAGCAAGAATTCCAGAGTATCGAACACAGGGATTTGGGTGGGAACAAATTCAATTGCAGATTATCAAACGAGTAAATATGAGAGTTTTGCAAATATTGGGAAAACAACAATCCTAAAGATCCAAGTATCCAGCTGTGGCAATCGATTCAAGATATACTAATGATATAAAGACAGAGTTGAGATATGCAAAGGTATGCTAATGTAAGGTAATCGTACGGTGAAGTTCCAAAAACCTTATATGACTCACCTACAAGATACTCCCTATACAAGTTGTTGAGGCTCAATATAGAAAGGTTCTAAAGGCAAGAATTAATGTCAACAATCCTAAATTACGGGCTGTTCTTGAGATTCCACGGTCGTGGAACTCAAGAACAACCCGTAATTTAGGGTTCGTCGACGATTCTCTCTAACTCTCAGGGTCTAATTTGTTTAGGATCGATCTATCATTATCTAAGCCACAACTATCAACCCTTCACCTTAGAATTTTTAAGGGTTTTTAGCCAATAACCGTCATGTTGATATCAAATTCAAGAATTAAAAGATAGAAAAATGAAAACTTCCGAAAACTTTCAATAATCTTCAAACCAATCTCAAAGTCACAATCGAGAACAAATATTGTCAATGGATTCAGAATAAAGCGAACAATCACAATCTTAGGAAGGAAGGGAAACGGGATGTCAATCCGTTTTCCAAATCAAACCTAAACAAGAAGAGAAGTCTTCTTGCAATAATCTTCCAAAAGCTTCGATCTTCCGCCAATCCGGAGATCTCAACAGCAATCTCCACCAAAAGTGCGAGATTAGGGCAAATCCCAGATGCGAACTTCGATCTCCAATGAGATGTCAATGCTTCCAAGCGAGGGCCAAACGGCGTTGTAATTCTCTAAGCGGAGATGAAGCGTGGATTGCCAAAATTCCCTAAGCGAAGATGACGGAACCTTGCTTCGTCCGTCTTTTTATAGGGCAAGATAAAATATCGGCCCGGCCCAATCTTCAAAAGATCGTGGCTTCAAAATGTGGCGAAAAAGATCGCCAAGATCACGGTCGTGGAAGATTCCACGACCGTAATTTAGAGCGTGGATTATGTCACGGTTTGAACCATAAGTTCCACGACCGTAATAGTTACTGGAATGCATCACGCCTCTCCTTTCAGGGTTCCACGGCCGTGGAACTAAACGTGGTTTTTAGTACGGCCGTATTTTAGAGCGTGGTTTAGGGCAAGAACGTGATTCTTCCCTAACCTCGTGCATTCCTCAAGTTGAACTCCAATTTTCTCCTAATAATGCCCTCAATCCATGGACATATTCAATCAACTCTTCTTTGCTCGATTCCATTCGGAAATGACTCTCAATCACCTATATTTCAACATAAAGCTAGTGTAGACATCCATATCGACAATATAGGTAATACTAGCTCACATATGCAATGATGCTCAATCAAAGACTATCAATATGAATCAAATATACTTAGAAAACGTGCCTAAATTATCACAATATTTCATGCTAACAGAGGGCACTGATGTAATAACCGGAATTTTGAAACCCGTTAAACCTGATTTTAACCGATTTTCGAAACGTCAATCTTAAATAAATAAGTACATATTAAAAATAAAATAGAACGAGTGTTATTTCCATCATTTTATGTGATATTAATTCACATGAAATGATGAAACCTTTTAAGCGGAAATAAAGTACGCACCTAAATAAAAAAAATAATAATAACTTAGATAATACGAAATTTAATTCCGTATTATATAACTTCCCGTACCTAACCAGAATCCGGGCGAGTAACGAGTTCCGATTCCATTCTAATAAGAAAGCAGGCCGGATGTGGGCCACTACGAGGCCCAATTATCAGCCCATCTCATAATTAATTCCTAACCCTGATTTCCACTTAACCTAATCCTACCTAATTATCCTCCTAACCTTCTGTTTGCCGCACCTGCTGCTCCCTTCTCGCAAAACAATCGAACACCAGCAACTTCAAGCCGCCGCCGGACCTTCCTGCAACCGCCGCCACCGAGCCCTGCGCCGCATTCAGCCGATCGCCGTCGTAAGTCCGGTAAGACGCGCCTCCCCTCTCCTATTTCCGTCCCTTCACTGCGTCCTTCGCGGTTCCGAAACTCACCTACCGCTGACCGCTGTAGTAGGTCCGAAGACGACGCCGAAACGCCAGCCCATCGCCGCCGACCGCTGCAATAGTTCTGGTAAGCCTTGCGACTTGCCCTCGCTTTCTTCCTCTCGTTCCCGCACTTGCTGACCCTGCTGTTCGCTTGGGCCTGTAGTGGTGCTGCAATCGGACCACCACTGCTCCCGTCCGCCTCTGCTGTTCGTCGGTGACGCAACCTAGGCGCGAGCCACTCCAGAAGAACGGCGTAACCGCCAACTTTTCCCTTGCAGCCGACGAGGACCCCGATACTGCACTAGGTGAGCCGGAAATCCCTCTCTTTCTGTTCTCTTGTTCGGTACCGTAATATACCTGTAGGAAGAACTGAATATATGTATATGTATATACGTTAGTGTGACGGTGTTGAGGAATGAGAGAATTCGTATACGGATATATATATATATATATATATATATATATATATATATATATATATATATATATATATATATATATATATATATATATACGTATATATATATATATATTAGACATTTGAGTGAGGTACCGTAGTGTATATATACTTATATATATAGGTACGTAAATTGTATATAAGCATATACTTATAAGGATAAAAATGGTGTATAAAAATATATGGGTTATGTATATAAGCATGAGTTTGGAACTGCGGAATTATGTAGGCATATATATAACTATCGAGTAGTTACGGAAGTATGCGAGTTAAGGGAAGTGAGAATAGGTACATGCCTATATATATATATATATATATATATATATATATATATATATATATATATATATATATATACCTAGGTAAGAGTAAAGTGGCCCGAGCTATAACTTATAAATTATAAAAAAACTATCAGAGAGAGAGACTAATCATAGAAAACAAATCCTAAAAGAATTTAGTAGGACTCAAGAGTAAACTTTGAGAACTTTCGGTACGAGGGGTAAAATGGTCTTTTACCATAAGAGAGTTTGTTTTTCCGTAATTCCTTCGCAAGAGGTTGGACATCGAGATGTGATTTTGATACACATGCCTTATTTGACAGGCGTTTGAGTTACCACGAGTACGGACTGTTTGAGACGTGTTAGAGAGTATTTTGACTCAGGTAAGTCCTTGCGACTTACTTAGCCAGTTTCTGGATATTAGTTGAGTGATAGTGGTTGTGTGTGCTATGTGCGTGTTTTAATAATAATAACTTGTTAAGACGACGGTTATTATTATGTTTAAGGCCCAAGTGTATGTATAACGGGCCGTGACATCACTGCCCAGCTCTGACAGGAGACTGGGAGGTTCTTTATACCCAGACCAGGCAGGTACAAGGTGAGATGCATCGGATCCATTCCTGATGGTTACACGGGGGCGGATGCGAGGTTTGGGAATCCCTCGTGTCACAAAATAAGTATCATTAGCGTGAAAGAGTAACTTAACTCAAGATAATAAAACGGACTTGTTTGAAAGCATGATGGGTGTTTATATTTTTATGTGTGTGTTTGTGCTGCTATTATTCTGCTAATATTTAGATAACTAGCTAACGGTTCCTCTTGTTGTGTTTTTAGATTTACCGCAGGTTAGACCAGCAGCTGAGTGATCCGGAAGTAGTGGTCAGCCGGGTCTCCGTACTCCTTAGAGTGGGGGTTGGGAGTTGTGTTTGTCTTTTCTTTTTTTGGCTAAGATAGTTGTTCGTTTCTTTTGTTTAAGTATTTTAGGCTGCTAGACAGTGTTGCATTCATTACCTTAAAAATACTATTTCATGAATTTCGGTTTTCTTTATTTGTGTCTTGTTGCAAAATCCTAGTAATGTTGTTGTCAAACTGAGGTCGGGACCCATTGTGAGGTCCTAACCAGTAATGTCCCGAGTTCTGAGAATTCGGGGTGTTACACATTTTCAGTTTTACAAAATATAGAAATAAACATATTTAGTTTTATAATCTGAAATAATCATACTTAGTATCAAAATTGAAGAATGAATCATTCATTTGCAAATCAACAATAACCGAACAACATGATCAACAAAGGAAAATAATAATAAATATTTGTGAATTATAATAAGTGAAAGAATTAGAATACCATAGTCAACATTCAACAAATAAAAATTATAAAATAAATTAATAATCAAAGATTCAAAATTAATTAATCGTTAGAAAAATGGAGAGAAGAGTCGGCCGGCGGAACAACATTTCAACATTAGAGCCGGAGAAGAAGATCAGTGTCCTACTTCCGACAACCAGAATCTCGCAGATGATCATGTAGAGCTAGGTTTAGTCGGAAAAAATGGGAAAGAAGAAAAAATATTACGGTATATAAGTTTTTATTTCGTTGATCATGTCTTGACCGGACACAATTCGCATCCTCACTATGACCTAGAGGTGTCCTATTTTAGAAACGTGTCTTGATCGTGTCCGATTGTGTCCCCGTTTCCAACACGGTAGGACACGGGACACGCCGCAGTCTAGAAGTGTCCATGCATCATAGCAATCAATGAATGGAAATTAAAAAAACATATATATGCTCTAGTGATAATCTTTGAATGCACTCTAAAAGTAAACATGCTGTACATTTATACGATCAATAAATGAAATATTATAAAATTTATATTGTAAACCTTCTCTCCATATATATATAAAATTTGGTTTTTGTTAAGGAGAGCACATAGAGAGGAGTGATAAGGCATATAGATCCTATGATTAAATTGATTTAAGGGTTGTAATTGATTTGAACTAAACAAAGAACGTGTGTATCAACAAAAAGCGCTCTCATTGAGAAGGGAAAAACCCCCAAGCACCGTCAACAATAAATCAACAACTTTGTTAGCATGAAATATTGTGATATTATAGGCACGTTTTCTAGTTGTTTTTCATTCATTATTGTGTTCATGTATAGAGTATAGAAGCAATAGTTAGCTTATTCATCTATATTTTCGATATGGAGATCTACACTATGCTTTGTGTTGATTGTAGGTGAATAAGAGCTGGAATTGGATCGTTTGATGGAAATCAAGAAGGAATTGACCACCTAAGAAGATGAGGATACACATTGAGAAGCTAAGGAAGGAGCAAAGATGAAGAATGACACGAAACAGTTGCTAAACAAAGGAATATGACTTCCACGCCCTATTTCCACGGCCGTGGAACTTCCATCATGAACGTGAATTTGATTATTGAGCTACCCAGTGAGTTCCACGGTGTAAATTACGATCGTGGAAGGTTGGAATCATCGTAATATTTTCCACGCCCCATTTCCACGGTCGTGGAATCTCTGAAGACCGTGATTTGGGCAATCTTTTGCCGATTCATTAATTGCCACGTTTTCTATGTATTGGACATAGAAGATATCCTTTTCTCACCCTATAAAAAGGCTGAAAAGGAGAGAATTTAGGATGACTGCTTACGTTGATTATCGATTGTATACACGTGCTTAGGGTTGGAAGATTTTGAAGTTGCTTGTGGCGTAAGTTAGGCTCTTTTGTCCTTTGATTTGATTAGAAGACGGATTGACATCCCATTCTTCATTCCTATCAAGGATTGTGATTGATTCATGTTTGTTTCTGAATCTGTTATACACTTATCCCTTTTTGTGTACGAATTTGAGATTTGATTGGAGTTTTATTGAAGTTTCGAAGGTTTTCCATCTTTCATTCTTCTTAAACATAATTATTGATATCAAATGATAATTGTTGGATAAAAACCCTTAGCAATTCTAAAGTGAAGGGTTGATAGTTGTGGTTTAGATGATGATAGATCGTTCTTAAACAGATTGGACCTTGAGAGTTAGAGAAATCTCGTTGACACCCAAAATTACGGGCTGTTCTTGAGTTCACGGCCATGGAATCTCAAGATACAGCCGTGATTTACACCAGTTTACGAACCTTGCTTTTACATTAATCCAAAGTTAAAGATTAGCTTTAACCTAGCCTTGGCTTGCTTTTCCTAGGTAGTAGTGAGACTCAACATCCTCTATTTCGGTTTCGAGTGTCACAACCTTAACCGTTTGAGCCTATCTTGATCCTTGGGTTACAAGTTTGGGTATTTGAGATCAATTCTTACCTTTAGAACCTTTCTATATTGAAGCCTCAACAACCTTTATAGAGAGTGTCTTTAGGTGAGTCATATAGGGTTTTGGAACTTCATCGTACATTACCTTACATACGTATACCTTTGCAAACCTCAACTATGTCCTTATATCTTTAGTATATCTTGAATCGATTGCCACAACTAGATACCTGGATCTTTAGGATTGCTGTTTTGCTAGTATATTTGCAAAGTTTTACCCCTTATCGCTTGACAATTTTACAATCGATTTATCCTCCCCAAATCCCTGAGTTCGACACTCTGGAATTCTTGCTTAACTACGTCGATCCGTACACTGCGGCTTCGCTTGCTTGATTCTAGTTTTATAAATTTAAGACTTATTTGCACACACGCTAAGTGGCGAACAAGTTTTTGGCGTTGTTGCCGAGGATTTGGTTTAGGCCGAATTCGGTTATCAGTTGTCAAGCTTGGGAGCTTTGCTCTTGTTATTTGATATCCTTTTCTTGAGTGAATTTTTTGCAGGTTATTTTAGGTATATGCGCAGGTCTAGAACCAGCAAAGACCTCCTACCTCTAGATCAAGAACTTGAGAAGACTTTGAGAAAGAAGCTCAAAGAAAGAAAGATGGATGAAAACGAAGAAAGAGATCTCCAAGCGGAATTGGAGGAATCTAGAGCTCAATATGCATGGAGTGAGAAGACTCGTAGGGAAGAGTCGGATCAAAATGTAGCTAAATATGATGAGCTTAGGGACATGTTTTTGCAACTTAGAGTGGAGATGAGTGACTCTAAGAAGAAGAAGAAGAAAAATAAACCGACAAGGTCGGTTAGGACCAAATCATCCGAAGATGAGAGTGATGATTCTATGCCGGCACTAGAGGACATTGATCCAATGATCAATCCAGTCCAGAGCGATCCGATTCCAGCCGTCAATCCTCGTATCCCAGCCGGGGGTGCGAGAGCCGCTCGTGTGGAAGAAGAGCCAAGAACGCTTGGTCAAAGGCTGGATCCAACTCAACAACCGCGCCGACTTGGCGTGAACTTTGAAGTTGAAGATGCTCAGGGATTTAGCTTCAATCCGCAAATGATTACCATGGTTCGCCAAAATCAATTTGGCGGAACAAGTGCCGAATCTCCACACCAACACTTGTAGAATTTTGAGATTCTTATGGAAACGATGAAGCCAAAGAAGACCACCAGCAACAGCTACAAGTTTAAGCCGTTCTTCTTCTCTTTGAAGGGGAAGGATCTAGCATGGTATCAAGCTCTCCCAAATGCGAAGCTTAATACGTAGGAGGATCTTTCTTCGGAGTTTCTAACTAAGTTCTTTCCGCCATCCAAAATTGCGGAATTGAGAGGTAAAATTAATGCTTTTTTCTATGAAACCTAACGAAAGTTTGTTTCAATCTTGGGAAAGGTTTCAGGAATTGCTATTGGATTGCCCACATCATGGCATTCCAAGACTTGGACTACTAGAGATATACTATGAGGGACTTGATGGAGAGACACAATTCAAGCTCCACTCCCTTTCATGTGGAACGTTCATGGACATGAGGGAAGAAGACGCTTGGGATTTTAATGAGAGACAAGCCAAAATCATAGAGAGATATTCTCACCGAAAGGTGGAGTCCAAAGGAGGAGATTCGGGAGCAAAGCTAACCCAAGCTGCACAAACTCAAAATTTCTCCCTAAACACTGAAATCAAGGAATTGAAAGAGGTGATTAGAGCTAGCTTGCAAAAGCCAAAGGAGCAAGACGTTGGTTACCTAGGAAATAACAACTACCAAAGAAACGAAGGAACCAACCGCAACAACAACAACCAGAACATTTGGAACAATAATAACCGGAATAACAGTAATTGGAACAACAACAGGAACAGGAATTCAAACGGCAATTGGCGTTCCAATCAACAACAAAATTCCGGTAATTTCCATTCCAATTCAGGAAATTCACTAACACCACCTTCTTTTTCTTCCATTCCTTTGAAAAGCCAAGGGCAAGGATCCAACAATACGAGAAGTTCGGGAAAGGAGAAATCCGACCCCGTTTTGGAGACAATCTTGGGAAAGCTTCAAGGATTTGAGAATCGGATCACGAAAGTTGATGATCACATAACGAAGGTTAATAAAGCCCAAAAGACTTTAAACCCAACTATTCAGCAAGGCCGGAGAATTTCATAGAGATCAAGGAAAACTTCCCGGAAAGACGGAAGACAACCCTAAAGGAAGGGTGATGGATATTACCACTAGGAGCGGGGTGACCACAACAGATCCGCAACCTAAGTTTATAGAGGTTCCAACTGAGAAGGAAAAAGAGAAGGGGAAGGAGAAGGAAGACATCAACATTCCTTCCCCAGCTTACAAACCGCCTCTACCATTCCCGCAATCTAGAGCGAGAGCGCGTCTAGACAAGCAGTTCGGTAAGTTCATTGCACTCATGAGCAAACTGCATATTAACATACCTTTTATTGATGCAATTATAGGTATGCCCGCTTACGGGAAGTTCTTAAAAGAAATCCTCTCTAACAAGAGGAAACTAGAAGACTTTGGAGAAGTCAAGATGAGTTCGGAATCATCGGATCTCATTAATACAATGAAAGAGAAGATGCCCCCAAAGCTGAAGGATCTAGGATCTTTTTGCATTCCAATTGGAATGGGGGATGTCACATACGATGCATTATGTGACTTAGGAGCAAGCATTAGCATCATTCCGCTTGCCTTATGTAGGAAGATCGGTTTAGATGAGCCTAAACCGGTGAAGATGACGTTGTACATGGCGGATCGATCCATAACTCGTCCCGTCGGTATCATCGAAGACATCCCAGTCAAGCTCGGTAAGTTCTATGTTCCCATAGATTTTGTTGTGCTTGACATTCCTACAGATTTTCTGGTCCCGATCATACTCGGAAGACCATTTCTTGTAACCTCCGGCTGTATGGTGGATTGCAAGAATGCTAGACTCGCCTTCGACATAGGAGAAGAGAAGGTTGAATTCGTTCTCTCAACATTGGTGAAACAACCAGCTCTTGGAGAGGACATGTTCAACATCCATGATGAGGAGGCATCTAGAGAGGAAGTTAGCTCAATTCTAACCGAAGATCCGTTGCAAAAGGTGATTACCATGAGCGTAACGGAGAAAGGGGAAGATGAGGAATGCAACAATGAGAATAAAGCCTTAGAGGAGCTACAAGAAGTGCATGAAGAAGAGTTTGAAAAACTCTATGATGGATCAGAAAACGTGAGGAACCACAGCCAATCATGCTATTCCACGGTCGTAGAATCCTCCATGATGACCGTAATCAGCTACTCAGAAAGCCACATTAAGTTACACGGCCAATTCCACGGCCGTGGAACTCCCAAAGGCACCGTAATTAATTTCCACGGCCGTGGAACTAAAAGAGGTGCCGTAATTTTGGAGAATTCAGAGGACAATCACGTTCTTTCCACCAATTCTCTTGAGCCTTACTCAACCACTCTTTCATCTTTGGAGACTTCAAAGAAAGCATTGGAAACTCCTCAAGAGCTAATTGAAACTCCAACAACAATGGAATTGAAGCCGCTTCCAACGCATCTTCGGTATGCATTCTTAGGAACTAATTGTACTTTTCCTGTAATTGTTAGTTCCGATTTAAGTGAAGATGAACATAATAAGCTCATAGCTACTCTAAATAAACATAGAAAAGCTTTAGGCTACACAGTAGAGGATCTTGTAGGAATTAAACCATCACTATGCATGCACAAGATTCTAATGGAGGAAGACTTTAAGCCTTCACGACAACCTCAACGGCGGTTAAATCCGACAATGAAGGAGGTTGTCAAGAAGGAGATTCTTAAGCTACTTGACACATGTATTATCTACCCTATCTCCGATAGTAAGTGGGTAAGCCCGGTTCAAGTTGTTCCAAAGAAGGGAGGAATGACGGTCATCAAAAGTAAAAGCAACGAGCTCATTCCTACAAGAACCGTAACAGGGTGGAGGATGTGCATAGACTACCGCAAGCTAAACAACACGACAAGGAAGGATCACTTTCCTTTGCCATTCATCGATCAAATGCTTGAGAGGTTAGCACAACACTCATACTTTTGTTATCTTGACGGTTATAGTGGTTTCTTTCAGATTCCGATACATCTGGACGATCAAGAGAAGACCACATTCACCTGCCCATGGGGTATGTTCGCTTATAGAAGAATGCCGTTCGGGCTTTGCAACGCCCCAGCCACCTTCCAAAGGTGCATGATGGCTATCTTCTTGGAATATATAAAAGAGATTATGGAGGTTTTCATGGACGATTTCTCTGTTTATGGTTCCTCTTTTGATCATTTCCTTTCTAACCTATCTCTTGTGCTTCAAAGGTGTGAAGACACTAACCTAGTTCTCAATTGGGAAAAGTGTCAATTCATGGTAAAAGAAGGTATTGTCTTAGGACACTTGATCTCTAGTAGAGGGATTAAGGTAGAGAAGGCTATGATAGAGACCATAGAGAAGCTCCCTCCTCCATCTTCGGTGAAAGGGATAAGAAGCTTCCTAGGACACCCGGATTCTATAGACGTTTCATCAAAGACTTTTCTAAGATATCAAAGCCGCTCACTAATCTATTGATGAAAGATGCAGTTTTTGACTTTTCGCAGGAATGTTTAGATGCCTTTAATAGGATCCGGGAAGCTCTAATCTCAGCCCCAATCATACAACCTCCGGACTGGAGTCTTCCTTTCGAGGTTATGTGTGATGCGAGTGACGTAGCCGTTGGGGCTGTGCTGGGACAAAAGAAGGATGGTCGCACACACGCCATTTATTACGCTAGCAAGACGCTAGATGAAGCGCAGCTCAACTAAACTACGGAAAAAGAATTTTTGGCCGTTGTATATGCATTTGAAAAGTTTCGTTGTTATCTTGTAGGTTCGAAAATGATACTATACACGGACCATTCGGCAATTCCGTATTTGCTTGCTAAGAAGGATACAAAACCGAGACTGATTAGATGGATTCTTCTCCGTCAAGAATTCGATCTAGAGATCTGCGACAAGAAAGGTTCGGAAAATTCTGTTGCGGATCATTTGAGTCGTCTACCACATCTAGAAGACGACGGGATCTAGAGATATGCAACAAGAAAGGTTCGAAAAATTATGTTGCCGATCATTTGAGTCGTCTACCACATCTAGAAGACGACGATCTACCTATAGATGACTCCTTCCTGGACGAACACTTGCACATCATAGAGGAGTGCATCGATACCATATCAAGAGGTAACGAACCATGGTTTGCTGATTTTGTTATTTACTTGGTTTGTCAGGAAATACCTCCCGGATTATCCTACGCACAAAGAAAGAAGTTCTTTAGAGATGTCCGGCAATACTTTTGGAACGAATCTTTATCTTCAAGAGAGGTCCAGACGGTATCATTCGAAGATGTGTGCCGGAAGAGGAGATGCAAAGCGTCATCCGTCATTGTCATTCACTACCTTGTGGAGGACACGCTATTTCCAATAAGACTAGCGCTAAGGTATTGCAATCCGGTTTCTTTTGGCCTACTTTGTTTAAGGATGTGCAAACCTTTGTTTCCTGCTGCGATGCTTGTCAAAGAACAGGAAACATATCTAGGAGAAACGAGATGCATCTCAACAATATTCAAGAGGTAGAGATCTTTGACGTTTGGGGAGTCGGTATCATGGGACCTTTCCCATCGTCTTGCGGGAATCAATACATACTCTTAGCTGTGGATTATGTTTCGAGATGGGTAGAAGCTATAGCCTCTCCTACTAATGATGCCGCGATTGTCATAAAGTTCTTCAATAGAACTATCTTCCCAAGGTTTGGGACACCACGTACTATTATTAGTGATGGAGGTTCACACTTTATTGCCTGATGATACGAAGCTCTCCTAGCTAACTATGGGGTGACTCACAAGATCTCCACTCCCTATCATCCACAAACGAGTGGATAAGTGGAGATTTCGAATAGAGAGATCAAGGGCATCCTAGAGAAAACAGTTTCAAGGACAAGGAAGGATTGGTCTTTGAAGCTAGACGATGCGCTATGGGCATACCGGACTGCGTATAAGACTCCCATAGGAACGACACCATACAACCTTGTGTATGGGAAGTCTTGTCACTTACCGGTAGAGCTGGAACACAAGGCGTATTGGGAAATTAAGTGGTTGAACTTCGGCATGAAAGAAGCAGGCGAGAAGCGCCTCTTGGATCTTAATGAGCTTGAAGAACTTCGCTTAAACGCCTATGAGAACGCCAAGATATACAAGGATAGAGCGAAGCGTTGGCATGATAAGCATATCATTCCAAAGGACCTCAAGGAAGGAGATCAAGTCCTTCTTTTCAATTCGCGACTTCGGCTCTTTCCAGGTAAGCTTAAATCGCGTTGGACCGGACCTTATCTAATCAAACATGTTTTTCCCCATGGTGCAGTTGAATTATGGGGTGAAAAGAGCGGAAGTTTCAAGGTGAATGGTCAACGATTGAAGAAATACTCACCGGAGCTCCAAGCTGAGGAGTTCACACCTACCGCACTTGAATAAAGGCAAGTACGGTCTAGCTATGGACTTTAAACAAGCGGTTCTTGGGAGGCAACCCAAGCTATTGCATTTTCGTTTTCATTCTTAGTTTAGAGTAGTTTAGACGTTTTTGTTTTGTTTTGCCTTCGATATCTTCCGGTATGATGTGTTTTTGGATGTAGGAACGAGGAATACGGCATTGAAGGAGGAAAGGTCAAAAGAATTGACGAAATTGGAGCTTTAAAACAACACAGAGAGTTCCACGGCCAGTTCCACGGTCGTGGATGCTACAGTGACCGTAATTTTATAAAAGCTGAGAAAAATCACAAAAACCACGGGTCCGTACATTTCCACGGCCGTGGAATACCGCGAGTGACCGTGGTTTTCAAAAATTTTTACAGCCACTATATAAACCACCTTCCTTCACAAATTCATTCCCAATTCTCCATTCCACGCCCAAAGTCGCCGAGATCTTCATTCCACTCCCAAATCCTCGTTTTGTAACCAAATCAAGCGATTCTTTGTACTAAAGTGAAGTACTCTCATCCATCTACGAGATCCAGTCAACGGAACAAGCGAACAATCCTTCAAGAAGGCAGAATTTGGATTCAAAAATCCAAAACCCTAGGTTTTTTCTCTCATTCCTTTCTTTGTCAACTCGGGTTCGATTTCTGCAAGAACTTAGAGAATTTGAATAGGATTGAGATTGGAATTAGTCGAGGACAGGTTCTGCTGAATTGGTTGTTGAATTTGTGGAGATTTGAGAGAAACAATGAGAAATTACGGCACCTGGGAAAACTACGGCCGTGGAACCTCAAGAACAGGCCGTGATTTTTTCTGGTTTATGAGAAAATGTATACACGAAGTGCAGGAAAGAAAAAGAGAAAGGGTGACAGTTCTTCCTCTTCCCAAGCCCCTCCACCATCACCTCCAGGCCCTAGAATCCCTACCATTCCACCAAACTACCTTGAAGCCTTAGAAAAAGTTGAGAAGCGAAAGGTCATAGCCCCGAGATATCTCTTGCTTGAGGATCTAGAGCCTCTCCATGTAGTAGGTGATTTGACATGGCTCTTAGATAGGGCATGATTGATTATCTTTTCCGCTATTCGAGCGGATGCGTATGAGGAGATCACGAGGGAGTTTGTTATCTCCTTGAGCAGAGTGCCGTCGACAGGACGGTATCTTTCAGATTGATAGAGACAGACCATGAGTTCTCCATCTAGCAGTTTGGAGCCTTATTTGGGTTCCATGAGACCTTCAATGGTCGATTCCCTAGCGGTGTTTACGCTAAGGATTTCTGGAGGGAAATTGCAAGTGAGGATCGTTGGCAACCGGCCGACACCAAGGCTAAGCTTATCTACCACTTAGCCTTGAAGATAGCTCATAGGGTTCTTTCCGAGTGCCTATTTCCTAGAACCGAGACCCCGCAGAAAATCAAGACCGATGAGCTGTTTCTCTTGTATTGCATGCTCCATGGTAGACCAGTTGACTTTGCGACCCTCTTAGCCGCCACTATGAGCAAGCTGAAAAATAAGAGGGCGGGGAACATTGGGTATGGTGGGATGGTGACCCACATTACTACACAGTTGGGGATTGACTACTCTACATGTACTAGGATAGCAGCGAGACCTTTGGGTCTCAACAGCCTCATGACTAGGGGTATCGTATTTCCTAGACACCGAGCCCCACCTACAGATGTTATGCCATGGGAGGATAGAGGAGGTAGGGGTATATTTTGGCTCCCTGAGTATTCCATTATGGCCGGGCGCCATAATTGGAAGGAGACATTCGCTGTTATGCATGCGAATAGACTACCAGCACCCCCGTACATTCCCAAGGAGCCTCCAGTTGTAGATGTAGAGGAGGATGTAGGAGGAGAGGATTATGGAGGAGGAGGTGATGATGCTGATTTTGGCACCTTTCCGGATTAGCCGGATACCTTCCCAGATTTACAGAGACAGTCTCCTCGCCCTTCTAGGTCTTCCGGTGCTTCATCTTCTTTCCGTGCCAGTGTGAGCGAGAGACCGACCTGGATGGATGTTCCTCCATCTTGGTATGGAGCGCAGCCGGAGTGGATGGGAGCTCCTCCACCTTGGTACTCACAGCCGCCAGCACCACCAGCAGCACCGACTCCACAGGACGCTCCAACATGGTATAGCCAGCCACCGACGTAGTACGAGCAGTTGCCGGCATAGGCCGACAACTTATCCAGGAGAGTGGGCGACTTGGAGATCCACAGGGACCGGCAGGAGGAGAGGACTCAGCAGTACGACGAGATGATGAGCGATATGTACCGCCAGCAGTTTGGGCGGTACTACAGTCATGACTTCCGCCCATTCCCACCACCACCGCCGCATTGATGAGTTTCATGATTGACAGTTTCAGCCGCCCCACCACCGTTTAGTGAGTTCATTTTTCTTTTTTTTCTTTTATTTATTTCTTTTTCTTGAACATTGAGGACAATGTTGGTCCTAAGTATGGGGTGGGGTGTGACTATGTGTGTAATAACTCTACTACTACTTTGCTTGCTTTTATCCGTGACACTAACGCATGTTTTGTTTCATAGTCACACGTTTCATTATTGCATTGCTTGAAAATAGTTTTGAAAAACCCATAAAAATTTGAAAAATTTTGAAAATTTTTGTGCTTCTAAGAATTGAGATGATTCCTATGATAGATCTTACTTGTGGAATGAGTTCTTGATAACAATTGCATGCTTAAACGAAATTATGAATTGGAAAGAGATTGAATGAGTTGATTATCTTTACTTGCAAGTTTCATAATGTGAAAGTTTTATCTAAATCAATTTGAGAAATTGAAGTTGAAATCGCATGATGAGTTCCTATACTTCTTTATGAAATGATTAAGGCAATTCGATTTTCTTGCTTCTTTCTTTGATCATTTAGCCCCTCATTGAAATAATAGCCTCCCTTACCTATCCGGGAATTTGGAGAGTTGAGTATTTGGCATGTTTGATGTGGGAGGGCCATGAAAGCAAAATTTTGCATTAAAAGAATAGAAAGAAATTGTAGGTTTGGGGAAGTCAATCATGACGATGAGTAACTCGGCACCATTCACATAGCCGGGTGTTTGTGTCTTGCCAAAGTCGGATTGAGCGATATTCTTAACGGATTATGGTATGTGCATCAAGGGTTTGAGGCATCTCGAAATTGAGAAACGTCAATCTCCTAGGCTTCGGTTTTTGTGCACCGCTGTCCATATTTCCAAAAGTAAAGTCGAAAAATAAAGAAAAGAGCAAAGCTCTAAGTTGATGTTGTTGCAAAATCAAAAGAAAAAGTAAAAAAGTTGGGTTATTCCTTTTCCCGGATTCATGTACCACGTCTCTTATAAATTTTCCTTCCTTTCCGCATTCTAGACCCTTACTTGAAAGTCCTTAAGATCAAAAGCGTGTTATATGACTTAGTGATCGAAATTGAAGTTTCTTATTCTTGATTTTGACAATACTTGAAGGTTATGATGTTTGTTTTGAAGTTTAAGTAACTTGTGAAGTTTCTTTTCTCTAAATCCTTTGGTTTGTGTATGTGAGCGTTTTCAATGATGAATGAAGCAAGGTTTGAGGTTGATCTATTGACTAGAAGCACATTCACCCAAAAAAGATGTTTTGTTTTGAGTTGCATGCATATTTCATCCTATCTATGTTCTAAGCTTTTAAAAACCTTGCTTGGGGACAAGCAAGTGACAAGTATGGGGTATTTTGTTAGCATGAAATATTGTGATATTGTAGGCACGTTTTCTAGTTGTTTTTCATTCATTATTGTGTTCATGGATAGAGTATAGAAGCAATAGTTAGCTTATTCATCTATATTTTCGATATGGAGATCTACACTATGCTTTGTGTTGATTGTAGGTGAATAAGAGCTGGAATTGGATCGTTTGATGGCAATCAAGAAGGAATTGATCACCTAGGAAGATGAGGATACACATTGAGAAGCTAAGGAAGGAGCAAAGATGAAGAATGGCACGAAATAGTTGCAAAACAAAGGAATATGATTTCCACGGCCATTGAACTTCCATCATGAACGTGGATTTGATCATTGAGCTACCCAGTGAGTTCCACGGTGTAAATTACGGTCGTGGAAGGTTGGAATCATCGTAATATTTTCCACGCCCCATTTCCACGGTCGTGGAATCTCTGAAGACCGTGATTTGGGCAATCTTTTGCCGAATCATTAATTGCCACGTTTTCTACGTATTGGACATAGAAGATATCCTTTTCTCGCCCTATAAAAAGGCTGAAAAGGAGAGAATTTAGGATGGTTGCTTACGTTGATTATCGATTGTATACACGTGCTTAGGGTTGGAAGATTTTGAAGTTGCTTGTGGCGTAAGTTAGGCTCTTTTGTCCTTTGATTTGATTAGAAGACGGATTGACATCCCATTCTTCATTCCTATCAAGGATTGTGATTGATTTGTGTTTGTTTCTGAATCTGTTATACACTTATTCCTTTTTGTGTACGAATTTGAGATTTGATTGGAGTTTTATTGAAGTTTCGAAGGTTTTCCATCTTTCATTCTTCTTAAACATAATTATTGATATCAAATGATGATTGTTGGCTAAAAACCCTTAGCAATTCTAAGGTGAAGGGTTGATAGTTGTGGTTTAGATGATGATAGATCGTTCTTAAACAGATTGGACCCTGAGAGTTAGAGAAATCTCGTCGACACCCAAAATTACGGGCTGTTCTTGAGTTCACGGCCATGGAATCTCAAGATCCAGCCGTAATTTACACCAATTTACGAACCTTGATTTTACTTTAATCCAAAGTTAAAGATTAGCTTTAACCTAGCCTTGGCTTGCTTTTCCTAGGTAGTAGTGAGACTCAACATCCTCTATTTCGGTTTTGAGTGTCACAACCTTAACCGTTTGGGCCTATCTTGATCCTTGGGTTACAAGTTTGGGTATTTGAGATCAATTCTTACCTTTAGATCCTTTCTATATTGAAGTCTCATCGTACATTACCTTACATTCGTATACCTTTGCAAACCTCAACTATGTCTTTATATCTTTAGTATATCTTGAATCGATTGCCACAACTGGATACCTGGATCTTTAGGGTTGCTGTTTTCCCAATATATTTGCAAAGTTTTACCCTTTATCGCTTGACAATTTTACAATCGAATTTATCCTCCCCAAATCCCTGAGTTCGACACTCTGAAATTCTTGCTTAACTACGTCGATCCGCACACTGCGGGTTCGCTTGCCTGATTCTAGTTTTATAAATTTAAGACTTACTTACACGCACGCTAAGTGGCGAACAAACTTCAAGAGTAATACTCTTTTCACAACAACTTTAAGAGTTATACTCTTTTGTCAACGCCATTTCATGGAGTAATCTTAGAGAAATGAAGGGAATCCTAATTTCTATCAAAGTAAAAGTTATGGTAGAGACTGAAATCAATTTGACAAACTTCTCCTGAGCTTCCATGACAAACACAACTCAACACCACCTCGTGGCTGGCTTTCCGACCAGTATTAATCGTTCCAAAGAAGCAACAAACAGAAACCTCTTCTACCCGGGTAAATCAATACGCTTCTTCACATCCAAGCGTCAATTTTCTCCTCTAAAGAGGCAACAACGGAGCATCTCCATGAAAACACTCTCGACTCAAGAACCTTCAAAAAGAGAACAATAGATTTTCGGTCTCACCGCCTCAGATCCTTGCTTCCCATCTCCGACCTAGACCGACCATATATGCTAGATCTAAGCCGGCGCTACAATCGGATTTGACGCCTCCAAACTGCCACCATAAGGGGAAGTGCTTCTTAACTGGAGTTGAAATCCACCGTCACCTTCCCTGAAGCCTGGCGAGTGACTTTGGCTCTGTAACTCGGTCTAAGTCGGTCCGTTTTCGGTAACTTGGTCGAGTTAACCGTTTCATCTCTTGGCTTTTGAACAAAATAGAGTAAACCAAGATTCACTCTTTTGAACAGGAAACCCTCTTCATGCCCTGAAGTACGCGCCTCACGCGCCTCCTTCTCCCACCATCCCACCTTCGCCTTCCACCATGGCCGGCTCAAATCGCTATAGGAAACCCTCCATCAAGCTCTCGGAACTCTATCAACTCACCACCAAAGTGATCAAACCATCCAAAACCACCACCCCATCTCCTCCCTCTTCCCCTACCAGCCCCTTCGAACCCATCCCTGAAGACCTGATCGTCTCCAACAATCACCGGCTAGCTGCTAAGACCACCCCGCCACCACCCCCTCTCAATTCAGACACACTCTTCCCACCCCTTACACAACACACAACCCCTACATCACCCACCAATACTACCCTACCCACTACTTCCATGGAAGTCCAAATAGCTATTGACCAACCACCCCCAAACCCTAATCCTACATCTCCCACTACATACACAGATGCTCAAACCACCAGTATTTCTAACTCCATCCACGTCCAAACCGTTAACCCTCAACCCCCTCCAAGCCCCCAGCAGGCTTTCCATCAACCCCCCACCGGCCCTCCACCTCCCTCAACTAACACACAACCCAAGGAAACCGTTACTCCTGTCGGTCCTGACCCCTCGCCTTCCTCAGGTTTTACTGTGCATGGGCCCACAAAAGCTACTTTCAAGGATATTGTCTTAAATACCGACCCTTGGATGCACGTGTCGTTAGCCTACTCCCCAGGACACGAAAACGGCATCATTAACTTCACTAGGGATGATGTTGCTGACACCATCTCGTAATGGGAAGCCTCCCTCATCGGATTCCCTCTCGGCAGCCCTATAGCCTTCCAACGAATGGCCTCCTTCATTGCTCAGACCTGGAACCATGCAAAAGGCCCTAAGGTACTACGTAACGACAAAGGCATCTTTGTCTTCCATTTTGCCTCTTAAGACGATCTTCTTGCTATCCTAAAAGGAAGCCCTTGGATCGTGACTGGCTCCTCATCCCTACTTCTCAAATGCTGGCATCACGGGATGGTCCTCGATTACTCGAGCCTCACCTTCATTCCAGTTTAGGCCACTCTCAACGACCTCGACTATAGGTTTTGGCCCCAAATATGCTTGCTAAGATCGGATCTGCAATCGGTATACCCCTTCTCACTGATACCCACTTAGCCAATCAGGATAGACTCGGTTTCGCTAAATTCCTTGTGGAAATCCAAGCTAACAAGCCTTTGCTCCGAAAGATCACCCTCATTGGACCGGACAACGACTCTATCTCTCAAAAAATAACCTTCGACTGGTTGCCGGAGCACTGCTCTAAATGCGGCTTATTCGGGCACAGATGCAAAGAAGATAAACCACCCCAGAACACCACCCCAAAGCACCGACGTCCACCCCCACCCCCCTTTGCTAACACAGCCCCTATTCTCCATACCCCAGATCCCTCCCTACGCATCAAAGACAACACTCCCAACCCCTCTCTGTACCCTTCACCAAATACTCTTCCCCAAACCACCCCATCTGTCATGTTATACGGGAATTCAAACATGAACGCCCTAACCCCATCTAGCCCAACCAGCACTCACACTACCCTTCCCATCAACCCAACCAACCTCACCGTAAATACTACGGACCCTTCTACTTCTTTGTCACCTCTGATTGGGAAGCAAACCAACCCCCTAACCTTGCAAACCCTAAACCATTCCTCCCTTCCATGACATGCATCAAGGATGCATGTTCCAATCTGGGTATTGTCAATGAAGATTAACATTGGAGCTTGGAACATTCGGGGACTGAATCACCCCAACAAGCAACATGCAGTTCGTGACCTGGTTAGAAACCACCACCTTGACATCATCACTCTCATTGAAACGAAACTCTCTGAGGCCAAAATCAGTAGATTATGATCCCTCTTCCCCCACTGGACCCATATTCATAACTATTCTGATGAATCTAAATGCAGACTATGGATATGGTGGAACCCTTCTACCACCCACATCACGCCCATCATCATCAATAACCAATTCATCCACTGCAAAATTTACCAACCTTCTAACCCAACCCACCTCACATCTCCAAGCCCTACTCCATACTTTTAATGTTCATTTGTCTACGCCCACAATAGACTGGATGATCGTCAAACCATTTGGAGCTCAATCTCTACTATCAACCTCCTCAACCATCATGTCCCTTGGGTACTCCTGGGAGACTTTAATACCACACTGAACCCCGATGAGAAAGTCTCTGACCATCCCTTCCTTACAAGCACTCCCTCCACCAAACTCATTGACTGCTTCAATGCCAATTCACTCTCCGACCTTGTCTACTCGGGGTGCAAGCTCACATGGAATAACAAGCAAGTTGCGTCCAAAGTTTGGTGCAAACTGGATCGCATTATCTCCAATCCCACTTGGACTGATACCTTCCCCAACATCGTCGCTTTCTTCGACAATCCTGGGATCTCTGACCACTCTCCCGCCATCCTCTACCTTAACCCAAAACCAAACCACTCACAAAAACAATTTCGTTTCAACAACAACTTGGCCAATCATGAAAGCTTCCTTCAACTGGTTTCGACTTCCTGGACGCCTTCTGTTAGCATGAAATATTGTGATATTTTAGGCACGTTTTCTAAGTGTATTTGATTCATATTGATAGTCATTGATTGAGCATTGATGCATTTGTGAGTTAGTTTGTCTATAATGTCGATATAGAGATCTACACAAGCTTTATGTTGATTATAGGTGATTGAGAGCTATTTCCAAACGGAATCGAGCAAGGATGGAGTTGTTGAGCAATGTCTATGGATTGAAGGCATTTCTAGGAGCTAAGGGAATGCCAACTTGAGGAATGCACGAGGCTAGGGAAGAATCACGTTCTTGCCCTAAACCATGCTCTAAAATACGGCCGTACCACTTTCCACGTTCAAGTCCACGGCCGTGGAACCATGGCTAGGGAAGCGTGGTTCATTCCAGCAACTTCTACGGCCGTGGAGAAGATGGTTCAAACCGTGTTGATTTCCACGCTCTAAATTACGGCCGTGGAACCCTTCCACGACCGTGATCTTGGCAATCTTTTTCGCCATATTTTAAGCCACGATCTCCTACGCAATTGGGCCGGGCCGATATTTTATCTTACACTATAAAAGGACGGACGAAGGGAGATTCCGTCACCTCCGCTTAGACCTCGCTTTACACATATGCTTGCGCTTAGATTTGCCCTAATTTCGTATTTGGCGGAGATTTGTTGGAGAGATTTTTGGCGCATAGCTATTGGCGATTTCCGGATTGACGGAAGATCGAAGATTCGGAAGATTGTTCGCAAGGAGATTTCGCTTCTTGCTTAGGTTTGATTTAGAAGACGGATTGACATCCCGTTCTTCCTTCTTATCTAAGATTGTGTTTGTTTGTTATATTCCGAATCTAGTGACAATATTTGTTCTTGATTTTGACTTTGAGATTGGTTTGAAGTTTATTGAAGGTTTTCGGAAGTTTTCATCTTTCAATCTTTTAATTCTTGAATTTGATATCAATATGACTATTGTTGGCTAAAAACGGTTAACAATTCTAAGGTGAAGGGTTGATAGTTGTGGCTTAGATAATGATAGATCGATCTTAATTTGATTGGACCCTGAGAATTAGAGAAATATCGTCGACACCCTAAATCACGGCCTGTTCTTAGGTTTCCACGGCCGTGATTCTCAAGAACTACCCGTGATTTACTTCAGTTTACGAACCTTGCTTTTACTTTAATCCAAAGTTAAAGATTTGCTTTAACTTAGTCTTGGCTTGCCTTTTCTAGGTAGTAGTGAAGCCTCAACAACCTCTACTTCGATTTCTAGTGTCACAACCTTAATCGGTTTAGTTAGTCTTGATCCTTGGGTTACAAGTTTGGGTATTTGAGATTAATTCTTGTCTTTAGATCCTTTCTATACTGAAGCCTCAACAACCTTTATAGAGAGTATTTCTAGATAAGTCATATAAAGTTTTGGAACTTCACCGTACATCGCTTTACCTTAGCATACCTTTGCAACTCTTAACTCTGTCCTTAATTCTTTAGTATATCTTGAATCGATTGCCACAATTAGATACCTGGATCTTTAGGGTTGTTGTTTTCCCAATAATTTGACAAGCTTCATACATTTACTTGCTTGATAATCTATAACTGGATTTAACCCCCCAAATCCCTGTGTTCGATACTCTGGAATACTTGCTAATCTACGCCGATCCGTACACTACGGGTTCGCTTGCTTTTATTCTAGTTTTATAAATTTAAAACTTATTTGCACGCACGCTAAGTGGCGAACACCTTCCACCAATGCCCATCCAACGAATCACATGTCTAACCTCCGCAACAAACTTACACGACTAAAACCCTCTCTCAAAAAATTCCCAAGCATCAAGTTGGAAGATCTTCATACTTCTATCAAAACCCTGAAAACTACCCTTGCTGATACCCAAACCAATCTCCAATCACAGCCCTTAAGCCAAAACCTGCTCGAACTAGAACGCTCCACCACTTCCGACCTCAACTCCAGGATGGATGCCCTTCGCATTACTCTTGCCCAACTCTCCAAATCATCGTGGGCTAAATATGGTGACCAATGCAATCAGTTCTTCTTCAAAAGCATTGTAACTAGAAGATTTTTCAACTCTATCAAATCGCTCCACTACCCACACGACCCCAACAGAAGGCCCACCTACAACCCCAATGAGATTGCCAATATCCTAACCGCTCACTTCACCAACGTACTAGCCCCACAAATCCCCCACAATTCCGATAAGCTCTTTCCAGACTGCCCCCTTCCCACGTTGTCCCCCACAACCATCGATGATCTTCGCCAAAAGATCTCCTCCAGTGACATCAAATCGGCCCTCTTCGCCATTGGAGACAACAAAGCCCCGGGTCTGGACGGTTACAATGTTTTCTTCTTCAAACAAACATGGGACATCACTAGTAACGATCTCTCCATGGCCATTCTCGATTTCTTCGACAAATCAATCATGCCTCAACATATCAACCATACCTCGATCACTTTGATCGCCAAAAAAGACAACCCCTGCCTTCCCTCTGACTACATACCGATCTCTTGTTGTAACACAACCTATAAGGTAATTGTAAAAATCCTTGTAACTCTCCTAAACCGCTCCCTCCCCTTTATCATTGGCAACTATCAAGGAGCATTCATCAAAGGGCGATCCATTAAACACAACATGCTCCTCAGTCAGGAGCTCTTCAAAGGCTACAATCACCGACACATTTCTCCCAGATGTGCCATCAAAATTGACCTCTCCAAAGCCTTTGACTCCATCAACCATCAATTCATACTTCAATGCCTGGCCAGAATGGGTTACCCTTGTGAGTTTATCAAGCTTATAGAAGCCTGCATCTCATCTTTGACATACTCAATCAATGTAAATGGTACTCTCCGGGGTTTCTTCAAAGGCAACAGAGGGCTCAAACAAGGCTGCTCTTTATCTCCCGGCCTCTTTGCCATCGCCATCGAAGTCCTATCCCAAATGATCCTAACCAATACCTCTACACCAGACTTCAACCTACACCCCAAGTGCTCAAACTCCCACCTCACCCACCTATGTTTTGTTGACGACATTCTTCTGTTTTGCAGGGGTGACTCGGGATCTATTAAAATCTTGCAAAAAACACTCACTCATTTCGGTTCATACTCTGGATTGCACATCAACCCCAACAAGGCTATTATCTTTCTTGGTGGAATCTCTCCAGTTGACTAACACACCATCGCTTCCAACTCTGGCATTCACCTTGGTACCCTTCCATTCACCTACCTCGGCATCCCAATTGGCAGCAAAAGACTTCAACAAAGTGACTATCTACCTCTTATCACCAAAATCACAAAGAGAATCAATGCATGGGGAGCAAGGAATCTCTCATACGCAGGTAGAAAGCAACTCATCTCCTCTATCCTCATTACCCTTCAATATTACTGGTGCTCCTCTCTCCCTCTTCCCGCTTCCATCATTAGAAGAATCAACTCTCTCCTACGCTCGTTTCTCTGGTCCGGAAAGGAGGCCAGCCTCAGAGCTCTCATCGCCTGGCAAACAATATGTTCCCCACTTGCTAATGGCGGTTTAGGCTTCAAAGATCTCCTTGCCTAGAACAAAGCCTGCATTTCCAAGCTGATCTTCGAACTTGACCCCACCCGCTCTACCCACAAAATTTGGGCCGACTGGATCCGCTCTAACATCCTCAAGACCCGTACTATTTGGAACCATGACATCAACTACATCCATAGCCATATATGGAACTCCATCCTCAACGTCAGAAATGATATTCTCAGCCTCTCAAATAGCCAAGCCTTCATCAACATCACCACCAAAGCAAATGGTGTCTTCTCCACTACCCTTGCCTATAACCTTCTCAAGAACCAACAAACGCTGGCTCATTACCCCCATAACATCATTTGGAGAAACCTCAACATCCCTAAATGTAGCATCATCTCATGGATTGCAAGCCACAACAGCCTCCCAACTCTTACCAAGCTCAAAACCTAGAACGTTATCCCGGATGACACTTGCCTCCTTTGTGGTAATCACCCAGAAAATGAAGATCACCTTCTCCATCACTGCTCCTATTCCACCATCACTCTTGACCTAATCTCCAAATGGCTGCACCTGCCTCCACCGTACCCGTACAAAGACTGCATCTGGACCTAGCTCAGCAACACTCGACCCCATAAGCAAGATTTCATTGGCCACATCCGTATTGCCACCATCACCTCTTTCATCTACTCAATTTGGAGAGCTCGAAATGAACTTCTTCATAACCACACCCTCATCCACGAGTCCACCACCGCTAACGCCACCATTCAAGCCGTTAAGAACTATGCTTCCTTTCACTGGAAAGATCGATCACAACTCACACTCACATGGGCCAAGTTGCTTAACATCAATCTATTGTAATCTCATTCTTTATCTTCTCTTCTCTCCCTTTACTCCTCGATCCATGTAACTCTCCTCCGTTTTAAGCTGAATTCTGTGTAAATCCCTTCTATTCAATACAATTAACCTTTCAAAAAAAAAAGATTCACTCTTTTGTGTGGAAAATGGAAAATACATAGATTTTTTTAAACAATCTCTCCTTTTCTACATATGGCTACTTGTGTTGGCTAGGGTTTCTCCTCTTACAAGCTCTAGGAAACAAAAAGAAAAGAGGCAAAGAAGTAAACAAAGAAAAAGTAAAATTAAAAAACCAAATACGCAAAATAAGGAGAAGTAAACCATCTTGCATTCCGCTTCCTTGTTTTGTTCAATCGGTGGCAGTGGCTTCTGGCTAGGGTTTCCTAGTTAACATATCACATTTGTGAAGATTAGTTTGGGCCTTTTTGGCCCAACTATCAATTTTGCTGTTGTTGCAACAAAATAACATTGTATTGTAGGGGAAGACCTCCCAAAATCAAATTTTCAAAGCCTAAAATCATAACAATTTACATGAATTTATCAATCTAAAGCTTTGTTAGGATAATCCCTAACTTAGATATGATATTTCACCTTGTTAAAAGAGCTTACAATGAACAAATCTCAACCAGTTTTTAGATCCCTCTAAAATATCATGTCTTAACCACGTCTGCAAACTAAATTGATCCAACCGCATTTGGAGTTAACTGTTGAGATGGTGGTCGACCCCGAGTCCGGTTGCTCAACTCATGGTTCTTCATGCTCTCTCTCTCTCTGTTGAGTTCAGTGATCCTTTGCATTTTGACAATGGCTTCTCGTGCATTTTCAACCAAGAGCTCCTTTTCGGTGGACAATATTTCGTGTGCCCATTGACCGTCAATCCCTCCAAAAACAACATTGATCGATCAATTATAACATTAACACTTAATTGTTTTAAACCAACTCTTAATCAACCTTAGGTGAACAATTTTCTCTCTTCAAACCTTTATTCTTAATCCATCAAGGTCTACACCTTTATACGTCATGATTCCCGTCTTTTGCAATTTCGTCTTCCGAGGATTGATGTTGTCGTTTGTGGGCGGCTTCGAGCGTTTTGTCGAGAAGGGGGAGTGGATTTGTGATCGACTCTTGACGGCTCTGTTGCAGTCCAAATCTGAGGTGTCCACAGTTGTTCCCTAGGCTTCTTACATGTATACTTCCTTCGAAGATGAACGTCCATGCTTGTTGTCTCTCATTGGTTGTATCATCCTGCTTTCCTTGAAGACCTTTTTCGCTGTCGGGTTTTTTTGATGTATTTTTGTGTATCTCTGTTCTCCTTTGTTTGTGGTTCTTCATGACGGTTAGTCCGTCTGCCGATCCTTTTCGGCCTTTTGATCCACTAGACGGCGCGCCGTCTAATGGTTCGAACCACTTTCCATTATAAAAAAAAACAAAGAATGTGGGTGGACTATTTTGAGTCTTTGCCTGAGTTTTAAAAAGCCTATCAATTTCTTTTTAGACAATATCGTAAATTTTGTGTTTTTTAATCGCTCGCTTTGTCTTTTCGTAAAAAATAAAACAAAGATGGTTCTCCACTTCTCCTAGTTCACTTTTTCTTGCTCAAATCATTCTTCGTCATAATTAATAAAGTTTTCGATTTGCTCCAATTATTTGTCTTATGACAACTAAACCTAAAATTGTAAACAACCTGATTTTTTTTCTTCCTTACTCTTTATCAATCCCCTTGACTTAGCATAATTGTCTATTATAGCATTCAACTAAGACATAGTCCCCATTAATTTGACACTCAGTTACAATAATTGATCTCATCATACTTGTGGGTAGGTTTTAGCCTGTCAAGTTTTTGCCTTTGTTGTCGGGGAACATGTTGAGGTACAACCCTAAATGCAGTATTCAAGATCCCGCCAATCGGCGGCATATTTTTATTTGAGGCAAGTACGAGCCTCTATTTCTTGAGGGTGTTGAGGGTTGTGATTGATGTGGAAGCCTTAAACTAGTAGTTCAAAACAACCTCGGCTACAATGATAAGGGGGTCAAAAGTAGTATATAGGGTATCGAATTAAATAGACTGCGTCTGTTTGGATATATATGATAGAAATTACGCTAAGTAAAGGGAGAAAATAGAGAGATATGGAAAGGAAAACGCTTTCTTTGAAGGTCTTACGAGAACAAGAAAGATATGATTGTAGTTGATACGAAGATGGAGGGGACGATCTAAGGAAGCATGTATCACCACTATGATAGATGAAACATAACCATGTATATGAATATAGTTGAACGTTGATCATGTGAATATGCAGGTAACCATCAAATATAACATTTGACATAGATAAAAGAAGATCGTGTTAACGAACTTGATTGCTCTCTATCCCCAACGGTTGTGTGCAAGTATAAAAACTTAGAAATCCGAAAAAAGACCAAGAAAAACAACGTTTTTGGTGATGAATCTTAAAAAGGTACAAAATCGAAACTTTCTACGATAGTTAGAAATCTTCAAGGTAAAGATAAACTGGTAAAACCATGTTATTTTCAATAAATCTAATAAAATAACCTCGGTTTTGGAGACAAACTCTTTTATCTAAATCCTTTATAAACATAACTTCTTTCAAAGGTAAATAAAACCAAAAACGAAGTACTTTGAAATGAAGAAAATTTGCATATCTCAATTCAACAATTCATATTACAATCATAAATCAGCCAACATAGGGTTCAATCATCTCTTGTATCAACAATAATTAGCCAAACATAGTAGAGGGAGAGAAACAAGGATAAAGGAAGTCTTGCATAAATAACAAAGTTGAAACATACTCACAATGCAAAGGAAAGGAAAATCTAACTCTACGTGTCGCCGAAGCGGACTTGGAACCTTGAAACCCGGGTTGTATGTAATACCTCTAATATGACCTAGAAAGGTCTATTTATAAAGTTTACATTGAACCCTAGGACAAACATAAGAAGCTCAACCCATAAACGAAAGATAAGATATGACTTTTTATAAACAGCGTAGGAGAGATGGCACGGAAGACAGGCAATGAAGCCGTAGATTTCCACTATTATACCAGCAGAGCTTGTTATCTTTTTGATTTTTAAAATAGCTTTATAATGGTAGTTACTAGCATCACTTTCAAGTACTGAATCATCATTCACATTTGGTAAAGTTAAAACCGATATCTTCATATAATATTTTTTAAGATGTCCTATTTGAGTATCTAGATTGGTTTAAGGTCATGCATATGTGATTGAAATTGGCTGCTTAGTAAAGTTAAGACCGATAGCTTAATACAATGAAACCGTCGATTGAACAAAATGATGTTTTGTTATCAAAAAAGTTGTTTAACTGGTCATTGTAGGCCAATTCATTTATCATAAATGATTATCTTTATTGTTAATTTGTTTACTAGAATTTTTAATCTATTGTGCATATTCATCAAACAAATCGCACACTTACTTATGTAACCGATATACAATAAACCATTGGAGCTAGGTATGGGGATCCATTTTTTGTTTCATTTTCATAATTTAATCTTACTTACAAATTATTTATAGTTGTTCCTTATCATGAAAACAAAATATATAAAAAAGCAAAAACAAAGACATGCAACACAACGATAACATAGAATATAAAATTTAAATATACAAAAACTCATAACGTACGACACAGACTTGATACACATATTATTAATAAAAATATTATGAAGTGTGAAAAAAATACATGTGATGAAACTTTATCTTTTATTCCTCATCTTCATTGATGTTTTGACCAAAGAGAATGACTTTACGGTTGAAACGGATAACGAAGTGAGCGTCTGGTTGAACACTTCTGTAGAAGATTACGTCTTCGCCGGGTTTAAGGTTCTTTTTGCTACGAACAAATGGAACCCACCCGACGGACACCACGGTCTTGTGGTATGGGCAGTTAATTCGCTTGGAGCACCGGAAACTCCAAAGTTTGCCATCTCTATCGATAAATACATAATGATAAACCCGTTAAGTAAGTATGATATATATTGCAATATGTTTATACACGGTGAATAATATATTAGGGACATTTCCAAGAAAAAGTTCAATTTTGTCTATACTCACACCTGTCCTCGCCGATAAAATCCACCTGGTGAGATCCGTTGAAGTCCGGAAGATCTCCAAGGAACTCGGAAGGCCAATGCAACCTTGCATTCAGGTCCGTCTCCGTCATCGTTTTCTTGAAAATCTTCTCCCCTTGTGCGGCCATATTATGGAGGGTTTTGTGTTTGGTGCACATTTGAGTGCGTTTTGATGGTGTTATATAAGATGAAGTATCTGTCAAAATATGATTTCAATTTGCTTAGAGAGATGGATAGTGGCATGCGGCTTTACCACTAATGCATGAATGGTTAGTCCAAAGGGGCGCCAATGGCCATAAGTCATAAATTAGTAGTCGCAATCAGTGTCGTGTAAACATTGTTTATATTTATTTACAATCAATGAATGAAAAGTGAAAATATATATATATATATATATATATATATATATATATATATATATATATATATATATATATATATTGTAATGATAATCTTTGAATGCACTCTAAAAATAAACATGATGTACATTTATACGATCAATAAATGAAAAGTCAAAAACTTTATATTCTAAACATTCTCTCTATATATAAAATTTGGTTTTTGGAGAGGAGGGCTTATAGATAGGAGTGATGAGGTATATAGAACATACGATTAAATTGATCCAAGTCTTTGTCCGAGTTTTAAAAAGCACATCAATTTCTGTTTAGATAATATAGTAAATTTTCAGCTTTATCTAATCGTTCGCTTCCTCTTCTTCTCGCAAAAAGACGGTTCTTTACTTCTTCTTGTTCACTTTCCCTCACTCAAATCATTCTTCATCAGAATCAAGTTTTCGATTTGCTCCAATGAAGCACAAACTAGTTGAACAAGGTATTATTCTTACTCTTTCGCATCAAAATCAGTTTGTTTTTTCTCATTGTAAGATTATCTCGTTTTCTGATTTTTGTGTCTCTCATTGCTTGTTTTTTTTTTTTGAAAATTTAATTGTATTAAGGTAGGAGTGAATGTACATAAGAGTTCAAGTGCTAAAGACAAGATCAAATACAAATGGGAGAGGGATTAATGGAAATGAATTCCAAGCATTCTTGCGTCGGCAAGACTTTGAGAGGATCTGTCCTTCCAGTGATATGCGAGATGAAGTTTGGTACCATTGATGACCATCCCGGCACAATCCACAGCTTTAGTAAAGGTCTTGTTGTACACGAGGTTGTTTCTAGCCTTCCACACATAGTAAATGAATGCGGTGATTGTGGAAATCTTGGCACTTTCCAAGAGATTGTGCTTAGCATTAGGCCTCGAGTTGAGCCAAGACCAAACATTGTTGTTGTATGGGGCTGGGTATGGGACTCTAGTCCATCTAGAGATGATATCGAGCACAAGAGAAGAGTAGCTGCAATGATGCCAAAGATGGTCGTCATCTTCTACCTTGTACTTGCAAAGCATGCAGGTGTCGTTGGTAGCGATATTCCATTTCTTTAGCCTTGAAAGAGTAGGTAGCTTCTTATGGTAGGCAATCCAGGTAATAAAACAGCATTTAGGAGTGTTTGTCTTGAGCCAGATAGCTTTGAAGGGGTTTGTATGGGGTGCAGGAGGTTGCTGATTGAAATATTTGTATGCCAGGTTAGCAGAGTAGGCGCCAGTAGGGTTGAGATTGGGTGAGGGCCAAGGGTTACTGGCACCACTGGGCGGGAAAAGCAGCTCATCTCTCACTGAAAAGAGGCTCTTCCAAAAGTTGCTGTGACATGCCTTTGGAACACAGTTCCAGACGCTGAGATCTTTAAGAATGTGCTTTCTAGACCAGCTAGTCCAAATATTGTCCTCGCCCCTGTCGATGTCATAGATGAGGCGAGCCAATGCAGCCTTGTTCCTTGCCAGCAAGTTGGGGAAGCCAAGTCCTCCCTTCTTCTGATCGTTGCAAATGGTAGACCATGCTACAAGCGCTCGCCTGCTATTTTCCTTTCCAGACCAAAAGAAAGATCTTATAAGAGACTGTACCTTGTTCAGTACCGAAGCTGGGATCAGAAGCATTGAACTCCAGTATTGTGAGAGAGCACTGAGGGTTGATTTGATGAGCTGAGCCCTGCCCGCATATGATAGCATCTTGGCACTCCAGGATTGAATTCTCGCAGTGACTTTGTGAATGAGAGGGAGGTAGTCTGGGATTGAGAGTCTTTTTGCACCAATTGGAACACCAAGATACAAGAAAGGAAGCGTGCCAATAGGCATACCCGTAAGTGAAGCTGCAAGCTCCTGGTCAACCGAGCTCATACCGCCAGTGAAGAGTGCAGACTTTGAAGGGTTGATTCGGAGCCCCGAGGAGTCCCCAAACTCTTCAATGGCATCCAGGAGTATTTTAATTGAGGGTATATCACCACGACACAACATCAGTAGGTCATCAGCAAATGCCAGGTGAGTGATTGAAGGTGTGGTGCATTTGGGATGAAAATTAAATTCCGGATTCCTGGTGTTTTTGTGGATCATTTGAGTGAGGACCTCCATAGCAAGTGAGAATAGAAGAGGAGAGAGCGGGCAGCCTTGGCGTAGACCTCTACCCCCCAAGAAATGACCACAAAGATTCTCGTTAATGTTGATGGAGTATGAGACGGTGGTGATGCATTCTTTGATCAGATTGATGAAGAGCGTTGGGAAGCCCATCCTCCTAAGACAGTTCAGAATGAATTCATGACTGATTGTATCGAAGGCCTTGGTAATATCTATCTTCATAGCAGCTCTAGGCGATATGTGTTTCCTTCCATATTTGTGCAGTAAGTCTTGGCATATTAGTACATTGTGTTTGATTGATCTGCTTGCAATGAATGCACTTTGGTTGTGGCTGATGATGCTTGGGAGAATTTTGCTCATTCTTGTTGAAAGAATTTTAGCAATCGCCTTATAGATAGTGTTGCAACAGGCAATTGGTCTGTAATCTGCAGGAGCTAGAGGGTTATCAGTTTTTGCTATTAAGGATAGAGTAGTGTGATTAACCTGTCTAAGAAGCCGCCCATTGGTGAAGAAATCCAAAACAGCCTCAGTGAAGTCATTCTTCGTGATTGTCCAAGAAGCTTTGTAAAATAAGGAATTAAATCCGTCCGGTCCTGGCGCTTTGTTGTCACCAATAGAAAAAATAGCTTGTTTGATTTCATCATGGGTCACCTGCAAGCTTAGAGATGCAAAGTCCTCCAGGTTGAGTTGGGGAAGGTGAATGTCAGGGAAGGAAGTGGGATTGAGTGTTGTAGGAGGGTTGAGGATGCTTTTGAAGTGGTTAACAAGGGTATTGTCGATGGTGTGAGGATTGTGAGAAATTGTTCCATCCATGGTTCTAATGGAGAGGATACGGTTAGTACAGCGTCTTGCTTTTATGCTTTTGAAAAAATATGAAGTGCATTGATCCCCTTTAGTGATCCAGTTGGCCTTCGAAAGTTGAGCAAGAGACGTATGAAGATTGCTTAAATTTGCATTCAGCAAGGAAGAGAGCCTGCGTTCTTCGCTCTGGAGCATTAGGTCATGCAGATTGCCTTTCAGTTGGTCTTGGATCCGGTGAAGGAGAGTACGATTCTCATTGATGCTGCTGTGAATGTCCTCAAGCTTCAAACTTTAAAATCGTTTGAGTTGAGGCTTGAGAAGCTTGAGCTTCCTAGTTAACCTGAACATCGAGTTGCCATCGATAGTTGTTTCCCAAATAGATGCAACGCAGTCAGAGAATTTCTCATGTTCAGCCCATTGGTTGTTGAATCTGAATGGGAGACGAGTACAGGCTCCAGTCTGTTTAGTGTAGAGGAGGGCTGGTGAGTGATCGGAAATGTCAGGGACATCAAAGTGGGCCAGAGAATGAGGGTAAGCCTGGCGCCAGCAGGCATTTGTAATGATACGGTCAAGCTTACACCAGATACGGGATCCAATCTGTCTATTATTCCATGTGAATTTACAACCTGAATAAGGGTGATCATCCAAGTTGTTAATCCGAAAGCAAGAAGCGATCTCCTCGGAATGTTGGGAGAAGCAAGGCCCATGGTTGGAGGATTTCTCATCCGGGGCAAGCGTGACATTGAAGTCACCAAGGATGGCCCATGGGTTGGATGTGTTTAAGAGTCTGATTGTTGAAATTGTGTCCCATAGATCAGATCGATCTTCAGGGGCGTTGTGAGCATAGACGAACGAGATCTCAGCTAAGATGGGTTGGTCCGGGTTAGTGAGTAGGTTGGTTATGTAGCAATGGATAAGCTGGTCAGTTATAATAGAGGTGGAAAGATGGAGACGGTTAGGATTCCACCAAACCCAAACCCGACAGTTATGAGAGATGGTGGAGTTGGAGACTTGATTCCAAGTAGGGAAGAGGTGTTTTGAGAGACGCTTCTCTTTACTGCTCTTGAGCCTCGTTTCAAGCAAGGCTAATACGTCGATGTTATTCTTCTTCACAATGCTCTGAACAGCTTTTTGTTTTACGGGGTCGTTCAGTCCCCGTATGTTCCAGGAACAAGTTCTAAGATTCATTAGAACGGTTACTTTGAGCCTGGATAGTACTTACTATCAAGGGGGAGGTTGTTGTTGTATTTGGAGTTGGGGGGTTGGTGTTTTTGTGGTTTCCCGTAGCCTGGGTAGCATTTTCATTCGGGAGAGAGTTAGTTGTATCCCTGGAGCTTGAGGGATCAGTGCATGTGAGGGTATCCAAAGGCGGGCTAGAGGATGAGGCTAAAGTAGGGTTAGGGTTTTGGAGAGTAGAGGGGGGGAGGTCGTACGTAATACTGGGGGCTTTTGGAAGGGGGATTGAATGGCTGGTAGTTGTTGGGATAGGGTTCATAGATTTGGTAGGATCTCCCAGTTGGTTAAGATTTGGTGGGCTGGTAAGTAACGAGTTAGCAGGCGGGATATTTTGAGGATCATGGTTATTATTTAGGCCAGTAGGAGGCAAGCTGGTAGCGATCCGAAGAGAATCGTCTGGAGTAGGAAGGATAGGTTCAAGGTTTAGGTTAGCTTTTGGAATGGGGCGTGGCCTCTGTTTGTATTTGGAATTTCTAGGTATCTTGTGGTTCATGTTATGGGGGCCCTTCTCGGAAGGTTTATAGTTTGCGCAGCAGTGCCCAAAAGTTAGGCAGGTAGGGCAGCGGGGTGGGATCCAGTCATAGGTTATCTTCTGTGTTATTGTTTCATCGTCAGGACCAGACAAGGTCACGTCCCGAACAAGGGGGCTATCAGCATGAATGTCAACCAAGATGCGAGCAAACCCTAACCGATCTTGATTGGCCGAGCAGGAGTCCGTGAGCAAAGGCGTTCCTAAGGCCGACCCAATTTTGGCGAGCATATGGGCGGACCAGAACCTAACTTCGAGATCATGTAAGGTGGCCCATACAGGAACGGATCTGAGGGCAGCGTAATTCAGCTCTAAGCCATGAGTCCACCGTTTGAGCAGTAGGGTTGAAGAGCCATTGATCACCCACGGGCTGCCTAGAAGAATAGCATTGAGCTCGGCTTCGTTGGAGAATTGAAGGACAAAGATGCCTTGTCATTGCGAAGGATCTTTGGGGTGGTAATTGTGTTCCAGTTCTCCCTCACGTACTTATTCATTTTCTGGAACGAGATAGGACTCCCAAGAGGGAATCCCACCAGCGAGAGACTCCATTTGAGAGTAGTTTCAGCAATATCTTCCTTAGTGAAATGAATACATTCAGCATCCATTCCGGGAGTGAAGGTAAGGGGAACGTGATTCCAACAGGCGTTGTGTGAGACAATATCCTTGTAGGAATACGAGGTGGCGGCTAAAGGGTCTTTTTGGTTACTGCATGCATTGACTAGGGTAGGTGAAGGGTTCGAGATGTGATTAATGGTGTTGGTACCTAGAGCAGTCAGGGAAGGTGAAACGCTTTCATCCGGATTGGTGTGAACCAGGGAGGCATGCGAAGGGACGTGCGGTTTAGAGGCCATTTGTTCATGGTCAGTAGCAGCCAGATTGGGGAGTTCGACATTCCCGTACGAAGATGCAGTGGTTGGGGCAGGATCACTGGGAGGAGCAGCCGAGAGGGTAACCGCATGCTTCGAAGCCTCAGGCACTTCTAAAACATTGGTGACCTCCACTATACCGGCCAAGTGGGAAGTTTGAGGGGTCGAGGCTAGGGAATTTTGAGAGATCAAGGCAGTGGGATTGAGGGGAGGGAAAAGTTCCTCGGAGGATAGGAGTGGTGACGTTGGTGGTTTGATTGTTAGGCGCTTGTTGTGAGAGTGGATGAGGTCATCGGGTATTGGCTCGTAAGGGCTATCGGGGGACGGGGAAGACGGGGCTTGTGGGGGGCTGGTTGGTGGAGGACGAAGCATCTCGGAGAGCTTGATGGTGTGACGACGGGGGGGCTTCCGGGAGCCGGCCATTGGCCGGACGGAGGAGCTTGGGGGGGGGGTGTGGCCTGGAGGCCACACTAGGGTTGTTTGAGGAGAGAGAAGAGAGCTTTTTGAGAGTTTTTACGTCACCTCATTGCTTGTTTTGATCCTTTATGTAAGTGTATATAATACAAAAGAACTACTAATCTTAATATCTTGCTCTAAATGTTGATTCCTTTTAGATGTCCACAAGGTGTTTGATGAATTTACTATGATTGTTTTTTATTTTAAATAAACCCCTTAATTATGTAAGTAGACAAAAACAAATCGTCCATGAATGGATTTCGAACTAATGAACCCCAACAAAAGGATTCAAATATATGTGCTCACTTCTACATGAATTTAAGCAAATGCATAAAAAAATAAAAAAAATAAAAGTGCTTACTAATGTACATGACTCTTTTTCTTTTTTGATAGAAAGGTAAGAGAGATAAGAAAGGTCAACATCTAGAAGTTGATTGTCCTAAAGCATCATTTTAGATGAGTTCTTCAACGTCTCACGGAAGGCTCTCATCATCCATGTTCAAGCATTGACCAAGAGATTCAAGTTTATCTACGACAACGTTGATATATATCCCTAAAAACATGTGGGACTCTAGCTTGGATACACCTTGAAATCAAAATAGAGAAGTCAGAAATGATCATATTCGCTTCCCCTGGTAATTTCTAAATTTGATTGATTGAGTTGATAAGTTCAAGGTTATCTCCCTCGATTTCAATGGTGTTAAGTACTAGACTGATGACACTTTGGAGGCCCTCTCTTATAGCATACGCTTCCGCTTAAAGAATAGTTTACGTTCCACATCGACCCATTTCCGCAAGAAGCGTTGAAGTGTTGTGATCTTGAACGATGAAACCAAAGACACATTAATCATTAGAGTTTTTAGAAGCATCAAAATTAATTTTAGCAGATATTACTATCATCACTCTGGAAGTATTACATGAAATATGCTTTCCCTTATTAAAAGTGCAATGCAAACAAGTGTCCTTTAGTCTCATGAGCACACCATCAACTCTAAGCAATGACGGGAGAGGAAAATAAGCTAAGTAACCGATAATAGAAAAAAGATAGTTTTTATTCTAGCAATCTTTATGTTTTTTAATACCGTAAACATAATCTGTTTAATAAACATATCAATTATTATCAAATTTATATGTATTAATTTGTTTGTTACTAAAATTTCTATTTAGTTAATGATATTTTTTTTTTGTTGAGGTCTTAAATATACGTTATTATGCTTCCTATACAATTACAATTATTTCAAATAAAAAGTTCTATAAAACAATACATTTTGTAATGTTTTTTTAACAATCCACTTTTAATTTTTTTTATAAACAGAACCACTTATAAACTATATTTCATTGAATTGAAACACATATCTTATTTTCAAGTAAATTTTCAATAAGTATTCCATCATATAGTTCGGAACACTCTTCTTATACTTAATTATAATTTTATAATAAATATTTTAACTAAAAATAATACTTTTAAGATAAATAATTTTACCACATAAGTTAATTGATATATATTTTATTTATTTTGTCGAAAATATGTTTTTATGAAATTATTGATTGATTAACTATTATAAGGATATATTATGTCAAAATAGCATAACATATCACCGATGTTAATAAAACAATAAAGGTGAGTCAATTTGGCAAACTATATTTCATAAGGTGGTGTCATTTATACTAATTTTTTGTAACATAATTTCTTATCCACGATTTTTTTAGTTCGGTCAAACTTTAATGGATTTTGCTATTTCACATCGATTATTCATATCGGATTAATATTTGGTATGTGGATCGCATACTTAATGGTATATGGAATGCCGACCTACTGTTATGTGAGTCGTCAACCTGTTGATAGGTATGTTGTTTGTTGACACACTTATTTCATTTTTTAGTCTCATTTGGTTAAGTTCTTGATCCTCTAATCTATGTTTACAAAATGCGACCTAAAACCATAAAAGTGTAGTGTATGTTCATTATTTTATATATGTTTTTAAGAATTTGTTTTATTTAGTGATGAATATTTGAATTTGAAAGTTTAAATTAATATTATATTATATATCATTTGAAAAATAAATTCAACACATTAATATCAATATACTAAAAACCACAATTTTGTTTAACTATATATCTTACAAATACTCGTACACGATACTAGAAGTAAACTAGAGAGCTTGGTTGAACCTTGTGTGTTGTTTTTGCTAGGTTGATCTTGGTTCATCATTAGTCCCTTCTTGTGTTTGTCTCCACTGAAACTTGTGTAAGGTTGTATTGGGTAAGGGTTGAGGTAATGCATTGTTTTGGGTCTTGATTATCTAGATCAAGGTTCTTACAAGTGATATCCTTGGTCTAACTTGTTCTATCTTTTATCCATCTTTCAACTCCATTTTTTACTTATCTTTACATTTCGTCTTCACCATTGATGTCCACTGCTGATTTGGTTTTGTGTTTGTGGAGAAACCGTTTGTGTTAAAGTGTTGTAGGACTCTTTGTCTAGAACAAGTCATTGTGGCATCAACCCCACATTACCAATCTTTCAAATGAGAATGTTTTGATTCTTTACGGGGTATCTAATATAATCCTAAGCCTTGTAAATACTCGGTTTTCTAAGATGGTATATCCTACGCCTGACGCGAAACAAGGGAAATATTTAGGTTGCGTAGCCCATGTAATTGTATTTTATCTCTTGTTAATATTCGAGAACTATGAGTTAGAAAAGCACGAACAACACACTAGAGTTGCTTGAGATTCTTCTCCTTAAAAATCACTTGTAAGCAAACACAAAAATATTGAGAGAAGAAGAATTATGGAAGCAACAACAATATTCGATATCAAAAACACTCTCTCTCCCTACCCCTGGAGTTAGCCCCCCCCCCCCCAACTGCACCAAGATGGGT
>BSUD01000004.1:5765562-5805543 GCA_033239045.1 Fagopyrum esculentum | reverse complement strand
TGCACCAAGATGGGTGGATCAAAGCGCAAAAAAAAAAAGAACTCGGTAAAGCGGTCAGAGATTCACCTTGCCCAATTAACCAAGCAAGGTTCTTCTTCGGACCCACCGAGCCCATACAAGGTGGTCCCCGAAGATCTCATCCGTTCTAACAACATCAGATTAGCCAAGACTATGGAGAAAAAAGATCTAGAGATATTTTCGAAGATATCCTTTCCACCCGTCCCATGCTCTCCCAAAGCGCTCGCAATGCTAGCCGACTCCCCGGAAGAAACCCTAGCTGTTCTAGTCAATCACCTGCCTTCCTCTGTTGTCCAAGACCCTTCCCCGACGCATGAACCTGTTCAATCGCCTCTGGAGGGCGCTCTGACCCCTTCCCTGTTGAACGTTCCTGCCCAACCAGTACTGGAGACTCCCAGTACGATTGCTCCTTCCTCGTCCTCTCTGCATGCTATTGCTCCTCTTAACCCCACCCCTTCGTTATATGTTTCCCCCTTTCCTCCTCTTACCAATCCTTTTGGCTCCCCTCTTGTCTCCAGACACGCAGGCACTTCATCTGCCCAAACCGTTCCTTACCCTCACAACCCAGAAAGCTCAAAAGGTTCTTTCAAGAATATCCTCATTAATGCCAAAAAGTGGAACCATGTGCCTCTTCCTTTTTCCGTAGGCAACAAGACGATGTCATTCACTTCTCTAGTGATGACGTCTCTGACACTGTCACTAAGTGGCATTTATCCCTTGTAGGATTTCCTTTGGGTGGCCCTTTGACATACCAACGTATTCTCAACTATGCTAGCGTCGCCTGAAACCACGTCTCTACCCCGAAAATACTCCGTAATGAGAATGGAGTGTTTGTCTTCCACTTTGTCTGAGAGGATGACCTCAACTCTATACTTCTTGGGGTCCTTGGATCATCAACGGCTCTACCTCTCTTCTCCTTAAGAAATGGAGTCACGGTATGAACCTCGATTACTCGAGCCTCTCCTCTGTGCCGGTCTGGGCTTCACTCCATGAATTTGACTATCGTTTCTAGTCATCCAGAATGCTTGCCAAGATTGGTTTGCTCTTGGCATCCCCCTTCTTACTAACTCGAGTTTTTCCAACCAGGATAGACTTGGTTATGCTAAAGTTATAGTCGAGATCCTAGCATCGAAACCTCTTCTTCGTGAACTTACTTTCATAGGTCTGGAAGAGGAAAAGAATACCTAAAAAAGTGTCCTACGAGTAGCTTCCGAAGCATTGCCCCAATTGCGTCTTGTTTGGGCTCCGATGTCGATCAACCAAACCCCACCCTGACCCTCCTAAAACTAGGCCTTTACGGTCCCACCCCCCTCCACCTTCAAACCTTGAACCTATTCTTCCCACTCTTGATGACTCTATGTGCATCCAGGAATCTCTTCCTCCTCACCCTCAACCTGATGCACCAACTCTCGACCTCAACCCAAACACCACTCAAAATACCACCACTACCTCAAATCTGCTTCATCCGAGTGATGTTCTCATTGCCCCTTATGCCTCAGACCAGAATACTATCACTAGTAATTCTGATATCCCCTCAAACCCCTCCTCTAATATCACCCCTCTTACACTCCATCAGCTTCCTGCAAGCCTCGAGTCTCCCACAAATCCTCCTTCTCCCCTCAACCAAAACCAAATATGTGAAAGCATCAAGGATGCAACCTCCAATCAAGAAAGTCTCTGATGAATCTAAACTTGTGCGCATGGAACCGTAAGAGGGCTAAATCACCCGAACAAACAGAATGTTGTCCGCGATCTTGTTAGTCGTCATAGTCTTGACATTATCGCAATCATTGAAACTAAGCTTCTGGCTAGCAAAATGGAAAAACTTTTCTCTCTCATTCCTAGTTGGAATCACACTTCAAACATACTACTTGATCAAACCTTCCGTATTTGGGTATGGTGGAATCCGGCTACTCTCCACCTTACCCCTATCCTCTCCAGTGATCAACTCATCCACTACAAAATCACCCCCCACACTCATCTTCCCAACCCAAACCTATCGACAAACTTCGTCTGCACCTTCATTTATGCCCTTAACTTCCCTGACCAACGTGAGCCTCTTTGGGATTGCCTCACCACCATAAACCTCCTCACTACAAACAACCCTTGGCTTCTTATGGGGGACTTTTACACCATTCTTAGCCCTGACGAAAAGCTCACTAATTGCCCCTCCTCTTCCTCTCAACCGTCATCCGAGTTGGTGGATTGCTTCTTTTCTAACCGTCTCTCGAATCATACCTATTTTGGATGCAAGTACACCTGGAACAACAAGCAGCTTTCCACTAGGATTTGTGTAATCTTGATCGTATCGTCACCAACCAACTTTGGTCCAATTCCTTCCTCAACTCCTCCACCTTCTTCGATAACCCTCTTATCACTGACCACTCTTCTAGCCTACTCTTTCTTGATGCCAAACCCACTCCCTCCAAACGCCAGTTCCGATTCAATAACGCCTGGGCTGGCCACGAAAGCTTCGTTAATACGGTTTCGCTTGCCAGGTCTATTCCTAATTGGTGCAACAGGAAGCTATATGCAAAACCTCATTCACAAACTTAAGCTTCTCAAGCCTACACTGAAAAAGTTCCCGAGTATCAAATTGGAGACTCTTCACTCCTCCATCGAGATTTTGAAAGCTTCTCTATGCATCACACAAACAAACCTCCAACTCGTTCCGCTTGACCCACACCTTCTTCTTCAGGAAAGAGATACCTCTGCCCAACTCAAAACCAACTTAAACTTGCTTCGTTCCACGCTTGCTCAACTTTCAAAGGCGTCTTGGATAAAACATGGTGATCAATGCACCAGTTTTTTCTTCAAGAGCATTACCACCAGGCGGCACTTAACACTATAAAAATCCTGCGTGATCCCTCAAATCTTGTTAGCAGTTATACCCATGACCCTACCAAGATCTACGCCATCCTAGTCGACCATTTCTCTACCATCCTCAACCCCACTACCCCTTACAACCCGCAAAACTTATTTCCTGATTGCCCTATAATAAATCTCCCACCCGATCTCATCCTTCCCCTTAATAGTAGAGTTTCACCTGAAGATATCAAATCTGCCCTTTTCAGTATCGGTGACTACAAGGCTCTTGGGCATGATGGCTACAATGTCTACTTCTTCAAAATGTCTTGGCATACCACTGGAGAAGATTTCACCAAAGCCACTACTGAATTCCTTGATACGGGGACTCTTATGAACCAAGTCAACCATACCTCTATATCCTTGATTACCAAGAAGGATTCCCCTACCAATCCATCTTATTACAGACCCATCTCATGTTGTAATACTTCCTACAAAGTATTTGCCAAGATTCTTGCCTCACGCTGATAGCATGAATTATAGTCTATATTTTAGGGTTTGTTTAGACGTTTTATCTTTCATAATCTGCATGTTTGTATGTACATTATGTGATTTTACTACCATTTCATCTACCTTTGCGAGAATCGAGGTCTACACCTAGTTTCGTTGTAATTGCAGGTAATATGATACGTTTTGCATCAAAAAGGAGCAAAAGGAGTCATGAGTCATTTGGAGCTACATCCAGGGAGCATAGCCATGGATTAAAGATTTACTTTGGACCAGTTTTGAGAGATTTCACATTCAGTTGTGAGTCACCTCGGTTGACCACAGATTCACCTCGACCGAGGTGATCCAGAGACGCCGACTCGACCGAGGCGAACACCTAGGACGCGGCGAGAATATTTTATTCTTGGAGGAGATCTTTTAAACTTGGAAAGTGATCTTATATTTTTGGGCTTGGCTCCTGGAAGGAAGGAGATATGCAGAATCATATATTTTACCTATATTTATGGGAGAATATCTTTCTAAGATTTATTATCTTTGGAGGGTTATTTTCCTATAAAAAGGGTTGGATTTTCCACAAATCCGATCGTGCTTAGACCCCGCATACACCCGCTAGAAGCCGCTTACACCGGAAATACGCAGCAGCAGCATACTCCAAGTTGGGAGAGTTGAAGAACCTTTTTGACGGTTGAAGGAAGGTTGAAGACCATAGCTTTTATAGCTTTATTGAAGGGTTTTGTAAGATTGTCTTCAATTCCCTCAATTGTTGTCTTGTCTTTTTGGATTGTTATCCAAGGAACGCTTTGTTGTGATATTTGATTCAGTTATTGAAGTCTTTTTATTAAATTCTTCTTTGTTCAAATAATCACCTTCTTCCCATATATTTAATACTTTCATTATGATGATGAGTGGCTAATTTCCTTGTGTGATTCTAGGGTGATTGGCTGAAGGTTGTGGGGAAAACAATGATAGAATAATCTTAGATTCCAGCAGGATCCTGAAAGTTCGAGTCTTTAACCTTAACCCTAAGCATCTCGTTCAGTCGATGAACATTTCGGCCGAGGTGGAAACTGGCTGACCGAGGTGACTTATCCGACCTAAAACTGAGAGTTAAGCGTTAGAGTTTGCCAAATCCTATTCTTATTACACTTTCCTGGTTCAATGCAAGCTTAGGATGAGACTTACCCGGTAATTCCTTAGTTTGTATATTGACGATCATAAGCGTAGGTAATAAAGGTTTATCCTTTATTGGGGTTTGAGTGTGCTTCCATCCCATCTTTGTGAGTTAGCCTGAGACTTACCCGGTAAAGGTTGATTCTATTCCCTTAGATGGTATGTTAGTTTGAGGTTATAGTTCTTTATCTTGATTCCTTGAGACTTACCCGGTAATAGGAGTTACGGTTTAGGATTAGTGTGTAGTGAGACTTACCCGGTGATCTACTCCACTTTAGTAACACCTTCCCCACGCAAAAATCTCAGCTTTGTCCGCTTATCTATAGATCTTGAGTTGGAACCACAACTAGATGCTTTAATCCCTAGAATCGCATGTTTGTTTTATTGACTTCTTATTCATCTTTGATTGTGTTAATTGCTCTTGTGGTTAGTATTGACATAAGCATACCGTATTGACTTTGTTTCACCGAGCCCCTGTGATCGACCCCTGGAATTTTCTTGCTTTTACTACGATTGACCCGTACACTGCGGGTTCGCATCCTTGTTTTAAGCTTAAGTCTAGGGTTATAAATTTAAAGCTTGCACACACCGTTTGGAGCGAACACACGCCTCAACGCTACTCTCCCTTTCATCATTGGAAGCTATCAAGGTGTCTTCATCAAGGGAAAATCTATTAAGCATAATATCCTTATATGCAATGAGCTGCTCAAGAACTATTCCAGATGCCACATCTCACCTAGATGTACCGTTAAGATCGACATTGCTAAGGCCTTCGACATGATTGATCAACAAATTTATCATCAATTGTCTGGGCCGGATGGGTTTCCCTAACAGTTTTATTCATCTTATTAGAGCTTGTATCACCTCACCAACATAATCCATCAACATTAATGGCTCCCTCAACGGCTTCTACAAGGGATCCATAGGGTTAAGACAGGGATGCCCTCTTTCTCCGGCTCTCTTTTTCATTGGGATGGATGTTCTATCCTCGATGTTTCACATCAACACTACAAACCCTGATTTTAATCTCCATCCGAAATGCAGCTCCCCCAAAATTACTCACTTATGCTTCGTCGATGATCTTATGTTGTTTAGCCGGGGTGATCGTACTTCTATTGGCATCCTCACTAATACTCTCCACTCCTTTGGCAAGTACTCTGGGTTGTATCTCAATTCAGCTAAGTCTACTCTCTTCATTGGTGGCTTACCACCGCAGGAGTGCGATCTGCTTTCTAGCTCTACCGGGCTGAACCAAGGCTCTCTACCTTTCACTTACCTGGGCATTCCTATCGGTAGTAAGCGTCTCAATGCTACAGACTACAAGCCCCTTATAAACAAGATCACTTGCAGAATCAATACCTGGAGTTTTAGGAATATGTCCTATGCTGGTAAAGCTCAGATCATTTCTTTCATCCTTATGGCCCTCAACTATTTTTGGTGTGCGGTCCTTCTGATTCCCCAATGCGTCATCACCAAGATCAATGGCCTTCTTCGCTCTTTTCTCTGGTCTGGCACCAACTCGAGTCCTCGCGCATTTATCGCTTGGAAGACTGTTGGCTCTTCAAAAGAAGATGGTGGGCTGGGGTTTAAGGAGATTCTTTCGTGGAACAAAGCTTGCATTGCCAAACTTATCTTTGAACTTGATAATGCCCCAAGGTTCCCCAGTCTCTGGTCTGATTGGATCCACCACAACATTCTTAAAGGCTCTTCCATTTGGGTCTACACATCAAACTACAAGCACAGTCATGCCTGGTGCTCTATCCTTAAGGTGTGTAACGGGATCTATGACTCTGGGCACGCTACCACCTTCACAATCTCAATTGAAAAGCCTAATGGTACTTACTCCACCACTGTTGCTCACAACGTTATCCGGAAGCCTCAACCACCCGACCCTCCCTTCATTCATGGCTCCATTTGGAAAGGTTTAAACATCCCTAAGTGCAATTTCATCTCCTGGCTTGCCTATCACAAACGGCTTCCCACACTCACTAAACTTCTCTCATGGAACATCATCCAATTTGACGCTTGCAAGCTTTGTGGTCTTCAACCTAAAAATGAAGATCATCTTTTTCAGCACTGCAATTACTCCACTACGGTTCTGGATCTTATCTTCCGTTGGCTCTGTGTTCGCTCCAAACGGTGTGTGCAAGCTTTAAATTTATAACCCTAGACTTAAGCTTAAAACAAGGATGCGAACCCGCAGTGTACGGGTCAATCGTAGTAAAAGCAAGAAAATTCCAGGGGTCGATCACAGGGACTTAGTGAAACAAAGTCCAATACGGTATGCTAGTGTTAATGCTAACCACAAGAGCAAGTATACAATCAAAGATGAATAAGATGTCAAATAAGCAAACATGCAATTCTAGGGATTAAAGCATCTAGTTGTGGTTCCAACTCAAGATCTATAGATAAGCGGACAAAGCTGAGATTTTTGCATGGGGAAGGTGTTACTAAAGTGGAGTAGATCACCGGGTAAGTCTCACTACACACTAATCCCAAACCGTAACTCCTATTACCGGGTAAGTCTCAAGGAATTAAGATAAAGAACTATTACCTCGAACTAACACACCATCTAAGGGAATAGAATCAACCTTTACCGGGTAAGTCTCAGGCCAACTCACAAAGATGGGATGGAAGCACACTCAAACCCCAATAAAGGACAAGCCTTTATTACCTACACTTATGATCGTTAGTATACAAACTAAGGAATTACCGGGTAAGTCTCATCCTAAGCTTGCTTTGAACCAGAAAGGTGTAATAAGAATAGGGTTTGGCAAACTCTAACACTTAACTCTCAGTTAAGGATCGGATAAGTCACCTCGGTCAGCCAGTTTCCACCCCGGCCGAGATGTTCATCGACTGAACGAGATGCTTAGGGTTAAGGTTAAAGACTCGAACTTTCAGGATCCTACTGTGATTAAGATCATTCTATCATTGTTTTTCCCACAACCTTCAGCCAATCACCCTAGAATCACACAAGGAAATTAGCCACTCATCATCATAATGAAAGTATTAAATATATGGGAAGAAGGTGAATATTTGAACAAAGAAGAATTTAATGAAAACACTTCAATAACTGAATCAAATATCACACAAAATCGTTCCTCGGATAATGATCCAACAAGACAAGACAACAAGGAAAGGAATTGAAGATAATCTTACAAAACCCTCCAAAAAGCTATAAAGCTATAGTCTTCAATCTTCCTTTGACCTTCAAAAAGGTTCTTCAACTCTCTCCCAAATTGGAGTAGAATGTGGCTGCTGCGTTGTATGCGACTTCTTCAGCTGTAAGCGGGCTGTATGCGGATGTTGGATTTGAGGAAAATCCAACCCTTTTTATAGGAAAAATAACCCTCCAAAGATAAGAAATCTTAAGAAGATATTATCCCATAAATATAGGTAAAATATATGATTCTGCATATCTCCTTCCTTCTAGAAGCTCAGCCCAAAAATATAAGATCACTTTCCAATTTTAAAAGATCTCAGCCAAGAATAAAATATTCTCGCCGCGTCCTAGGTGTTCGCCTCGGTCGAGTCGGCGTCTCTGGATCGCCTCGGTCGAGATGAATCTCTAGGCAACCGAGGTGATTCATAACTGAGTGTAGAATCTCTCAAAACTGGTCCAAAGTAAATCTTTAATCCATGGCTATGCTTCCTGAGTGTAGCTCCAAATGACTCTTGACTCCTTTTGCTCCTTTTTGATGCAAAACGTACCATATTACCTGCAATTACAACGAAACTAGGTGTAGACCTCGATTCTCGCAAAGGTAGATGAAATGGTAGTAAAATCACATAATGTACATACAAACATGCAGATTATGAAAGATAAAACGTCCAAACAAACCCCAAAATATAGACTATAATTCATGCTATCACTCTGGATCCCAAATCCTATCCCTCTTAGATCTACCTTCTGGAATTAGTTCAGCTCTCTCAAAAACCGTAAGAACGATCTCATATCCTACATCCGTATTTCCACTATCACCATCTACATGTATTATGTGTGGAAAGCCATAAATGATCTTATCTTCAACCACAAGTTCACCCACCCGTTCTCCTGTGCCCACAATGTCATCACCAACACAAAAAACTTCGCTGCAAGTAAACGGTATGATCGTTCTCCTGATTCCATCTCCGAAGCCAAGACCTTAGGCATTCACTGATATAAAAACGGGTGATCTAGATCGAGGAGAAACTTCAACTACTCCTTCTTGATTGTTTGAATCGGATCAAACTTAGAATTTGGGTGGTGGAAGCATTTGGTTTGATCCTTCAATAGGATCCTCGAATGTGGAGGCTTGGATCAAAGACTAGATCCAAGCAAGAACTCTAAGAGCGTGGGAGAAGAAGGTGATGCCTAAACTAAGTAAGAGGGTTTTCCTTCTCAATACTTAGTATTCAACTTAGACATGATCTTACAAAGGAGACAAGCATCCTTATATAGTGGATGGAGGCCATACAAAGAGTCTTAACATAAATGACGGAATTAAAGTCGGAATTAAGTTCCGAATATGAAAAGCCTAAAATATGAAAGGTCGGAATTTAATTCACGGAATTAAGTTCCGGAATCAAAGTTTCGAAAATAACAATACTTATTAATAAATAGCCGAATAATAATAAACGTCTTCAAAATGTGCGGGTCCTTCTAGCCGGAAACACGGATGGCATCGCCATCCGGGGGCTTATCATTCTCCTCCTCTTAAATGTGAAACGTCCTCATTTCACCGTCAAAAAATAAAGGAGTCACTTGAGGAACAAGACCCTTGATATGCAGCACTGGATGCACAATGTCGGAGTCGGGCGGCTTGGACTTGTAGTCTTTCACAAGGATGGTGGGGCCGCCAAGCTTGTTGAACATAAATAGGACGAACTCCGGATCGGGAGGCTCACACTTGTAGTACATGTGGATGGTCTCGCCGGTGACTTTGTCTACCATGCCGTCTAAGCTTGTGACATTGTACGTCGGAGGCATGCCGGAAAAAAGCAAGGGTAAGTAGGTAAATATGTTATTACACAAAACAAAATCAAACCTCGGTTCAGCCGGTTCGAACTTGTAGGCCAACAACATAATGGTGTCACTGTCATGACTGATGGCTTCTTCACCCTTGATGATGATTTCATCGTTGTCATCTTGAAAATAATCTCCACATAACGATTGACAAGATGAATTGGAATAATCGGGACACAAGTTGTAATGACGACATCTTCCTCGGCTTCAACGTCATCATACAACGGTTGGACCACCAACTCACACCGTGGTTGTGACACCGCTTGTGGTTCTTCTTGTTGGGCAACCGTCGTCAATGCAAGAACTTGTGCCTTCAAAGCGTCTAACTCACGCTTTAAAGTGTCATTTGTTGCCTTGAGCACGACCAACTCTTCTTTGGCATTAGCATGACGTCTTGGGGCAATATAAGTATCCTCAAAATAAGCTTGTCGGTGTGGATACCGTTGGTGCCCGTCAATGGTATAAGTCGGTCTCGGTGGGTCCGGAGGATTTGGAGGAAGCAACCACTCCTCATCCTCAAAGTATTCTCTCCGTTGGTACCTCCGGGTAGTTTGCTTGGCCTTCGGTGGATATGGAGGAGGTAACCATTCATCTTCCTCATCATAAGAATCATAATTATCATAGAACATGATGAATGATAAAGAAACAATTGAAGATCTTCGAAGAACAACGAAGAATGCTTGAAGATCTTCGAAGAAAACCGAAGAACAATTGAAGATCTTTAAAGAAAATCAAAGAGAAAAAAAATTTTGTGAAGAACAATCAAGAACTTATGTAAAGAAACTTGACCTCGATCCCGAGCTCTGATACCAATGATATAAAAACGGGCGATCTAGATCGAGGAGAAACTTCAACTACTCCTTCTTGATTGTTTGAATCGGATCAAACTTAGAATTTGGGTGGCGGAAGCGTTTGGTTTGATCCTTCAATAGGATCCTCGAATGTGGAGGCTTGGATCAAAGACTAGATCTAAGCAAGACTCTAAGAGGGTGGGAGAAGAAGGTGATGTCTAAACTAAGTAAGAGGGTTTTCTTTCTCAATACTTAGTATTCAACTTAGACATGATTTACAAATGAGTCAAGTCATCCTTATATAGTGGATGAAGGCCATACAAAGAGTCTTAACATAAATGACGGAATTAAAGTCGGAATTAAGTTCCGAATATAAAAAGCCTAAAATATGAAAGGTCGGAATTTAATTCACGGAATTAAGTTCCGGAATCAAAGTTCCGAAAATAAAAAAACTTATTAATAAATAGCCGAATAATAATAAACGTCTTCAAAATGTGCGGGTCCTTCTAACCAAAAATACGGATGACATCGCCATCCGGGGGCGTATCATTCACCTCTTATAATCTCCCCTCATATTGCTCATGCTCTCTATCTATTCTTATATGAACTATTTGTATATTCTTTTCAGTTAATACAGTAAATTTTCAAAAAAAAAAAATTATGGAGCAACCGATGTGGGTTGTTGCAACTGTTGCATGTAGCCTGGAGAAGAAGATTGGGCCTCCGTGTCGTTATTGGGCCGCAAAGAAGGTGGAGGCGTGATCTGGGCCGTTTGATTCGTGGGCCTCAACAAGCAGCTCCTTTGGGCTACATGGAGCTATTTCCTGGGCTCGTCGAGGTGGGTTGTCTTGGACTATTCTTTTGTCTTAACTTATTTTCAGCTTACACTTTACGTAGTCTAGTATATGTTTAGTTTATCACATCATGATTAAAATAAGCTAAGGGCTTGTTCATTTCTCATATTTTGATATGGAATATGAGTATGGATATCAAGTATCCGATATTCCTGTTCGGTAATTAAGTATATGAGTATCAAACTGATATACCCGGATATCAATACTTTCCTTTTTTTTACTCGATTTTGATATCCTTATAAATTAGCCGGTATCACATTCTTTTCTTCGCACATCTCTCTCACAAGTCTCCCTCTTCTGATATAACTCGTCATCATGCCAAACACAGTTATCAGATATCAATCTCATACATAAATCCCTGATATCTATACCGATATCGATATCTGATATATTGATATCAATATATGGGAAAGGAACAAATCCTAAACAACATGCAAAACGGTAGACAAAATCTACTAAATTGACCCATATGTATTAATGCTAAGCCAACTCAATCACTATATATTTCATCAAGTCATACAATTACAATAAGAAATTAAGGCATATAGTTGAAATATAACAAGAACAGAAAAAGTTATAACTTAATTGAGCTTACGTAACAAGATATGTGCATGGTAGTGGCCTATCAATCGAACCATAAAAAGTGCTGAGATTTTTTTACTCGAGGTTCATACAAATGTGACTAAAACCAAATTAAAAAAATGAAATTCACTTTAGGCTTAGTTCCTAATTCATACCGATTGAGATTGTCACACAATAAAACACAATAAAATGTGCTACTTTGAACAAAGCCAAACTCTTCCTTCGTCATAATAGTAGATGTTTGAGATAATAAGTTCCCACATCGAAAGATGGGACACTCCGAGCCTAATATATAAGGTCGGTGGGCTACTTCTCTTATTGCTAATTGGTTTTAGGATGGAACCTCATCGGGTTTATATGTTGGGATTGGGCCTAACGCACATGTGCGCTCGGATGCACACGGCCCCCGCTCTACTGGTCCGTCTGACTCGAACTTTGACATGGTATCAGAACGGTTAGCCTCAATTTGGCTCGCGATCTGGTCCGTTTGTAACGGACTTTGACATGGTATCAGAGCGGTTTGCCTCAATTTGACTCGCGAGCCTACCTGTGGACAAGTACAATTCGGCCTATATCCTCTAGTTGCACTTGCGGACATCGAAAGATAAGGTCGGTGGGCTACTCCTCCTATTGTCAATTGGTTTTAGGATGGAACCTCATCGGGTTTATTTGCTGGGTTTGGGCCTAACGCGCAAGTGCGCTCGGATGCACAAGACCCTCGCTCTACTGATCCGTCTGTATCGGACTTTGATAGTAGCTACCTCCATGTGAACACTTTTCGAAAACTTGAAAACCTTTGGGCTCTGGTTTGAACACTTTTCGAACTCTCAGAAATCTGTAAATGATGATAGAAGAAGAATACGAGGATACAAATGAGACTTCGAGACATGTGGATGAATTGGAAGCAAATGATGTCTTAGGAGGTGTCCTCTGTATGGCTTCTTAGGCTTCCAAGGAGGTTGGAGTTGTTCTTGGAGGCTATGTTCGCATGCTCTTGGTGTGGCTACAAATTGGTTATCAGGAGAATCATTGAATCTTGGGTGTGTATTAGATGTAATGAGGATGAGGAAGATGTGTTATTTGGTTGCATGGGAGCTGTGGAAGTATGGGAAGGGGTACAGGTCCTTGAGAGAGAGAGGATGAACATGAGCGTTATGGATAGTATGGTGTCCCTGCTCTCGACCGTTAAAGTCTTAAAGACACATTGAAGGGAGAGTGTTGCACAATTCATCAACAATGAAAGAATTGGTTGGAGTAAACTTTTTTGAACTTTTATTTTGTAGACCCCTCTAATCTTTACGACTGTAATTGACTTACTACCCTTACTTTATTAAGGGTATATTTATTTAATGAGGTTATGTTAAGTATACTTTTAATAGAATAACTAGTGTATTACCCGTACTTTGTGCGGGTTCAGTTTTAATAAATATTTAATATTTAGAAATTTATATTTATATTTTTGTAAAATAAAATCTGAAAAAATGAAATTATAATATAATATTATGATTTTTAATTCTCTTTTAAGTATTTATCTCTTCTAATTAATTATATTTTTAAATTGATTTGTTAAGATAGGCTTGTTGATAAAAAAATTTTGTAAAAGTTTTAAAACTATTTTTATAAAAATATTTTTTAAATATTTTTTAAAAATTTAGAAAACAATTTTCAGTTTCTATTAACATTTAGAAATCACTTTTTAAAATAACTTTTTAGTCTTCGAGAAACCTGACCTTGACACGTTACAATAGAGGCTTCTGTTTTAATCGATACTAGTATATTACCCGCACCTTGTGCGGTTTTGAATAATAAGGGTTTAGATGTTCTAATGTGTTATTATATATATATATATATATATATATATATATTTTATATTATTTTTTTTCAAATTTATATACATAATTGAATTGATAAGTAATTATATTATGTTGTGATGGAAAAATTAACTTTATATTATATTTATAGACAAAAAAAAAAAGTAAAGATATAGCATGGTTCTATATATATGGGAAATTTTGAGTTATCAATTAATTTGTTGGTTGATAAAATATTATAACTCAAATATTAAAAATTAAATAATTTTTTTAAGAAGATTTATAAAATATTTGTGTGGTTAATTGTGAGCTTTTCATTATAGAATACTTACACTACCCAAAAAAATTATTATGTTAAAAGCTTATAAAACTTTTAATCTGATAAATGATTTGTATATTAAATCAATCAAATTATTAATTTTTTTACATGTATGATATTTCAAATCCAACCCAAACAAAATTAGACAGCCATGATGAAAATCATAACTATAGTTGCATTTTTTTATTGTGACCGAATAAGAATTATGTGTAGCATAACTTTCAAGTTTCAATATTGATTACAGGTCATTGTTGAAGGATTTTATTTTCAAGCTTTATTTTTTTTCCCGATTAATATTTAGAACAACTATTTTCGGTTTGAATTTTTTTAATTAATTTAGAGATTTGAATCGAATATTTTAATAACAATTTCTTTGCGGTTAATATTCAAATTCATTTACTAACATTTCAATATTGAGGTTTGAATTAAACATTTTAATAACAAATTCTTTGCAGTTAATATTCAAATTTATTTACTAACATTTCAATTTTGAGGTTGAAATATCTATTATAGATATAGATGAATTTGTTATGAGTAAAAGGGGTAAGTAGGCTTTTATTGTATAAATGTAGATTAAGTAGGCTTTTATGTTTTTTTTTTTTTGATAACCGGGGTAAGCAAAAGGGGGAACAATCTCTACAGACTTGTCGCCCCTTGGCATCCAAACGGATGAGGTCTTCAACATCTTCCGGTAGCACCAGCCGCTGACGCAAAGCCATGCAACGCAAGTAATCTGCTACGGTGTTGAAATCCTAGAAAAAGTGGTGAGCACAAAGTTGATCAAAACCGGAGATCCGGGAGGAGATGTCCGAGAAGATCAAAACGGAGCCAAAGAGAAGAAGGTGAAGCCGGAGGAAGACTATCAACACGAAAACAAAAAGCATCTCACAAAGATGAAGCGGGAATGGGCGAGCCAAGCACTATCAAAATAGCACCGCCAGATGCATGTACAACAAGAACATGAACTCCCGGGGAAGTGAATGACGGGAATTCGGGAAGAGTCTCTCATCAAAAGAAACCGTCATGAAAGCACACCACCACGACCGCAATCCAAACACGACTCTATATATTCCCGGAATCTGTAGGAGAGCTTTAAAATAAGAACATGCCAATATCCACCTCAACGAAAGTCACGATACTTATTCATACGAAAACTTTCGCTCAAAATTAGTTCATAACTTCAAAGATTTGTTTAAAAAGGAAAAAAAAACTTCATTGTTTTCAAGTTGATCGGATAAAAGTTTTATTCCAATCAGATTTCATAGACAAATATTAAGTAATTTGTGATTCTTGGTCAAAGAAACAAATTTCATAGATCGTGTGACTGTAGTCGTTGTTCATAAGCAAGACAAATTTGTCTAAAGCTTCATGCTTTGTTCAAAAGCTCAAACAACTTTTCTCGACAAAAAGATTAAAAATTGCAATTTCAATTCCCTGAAAAAGTCAAAATTTCAACTCTAACCGTAGGGTGATAGATTTCAAATCTAGAGCAAAAGGTTTGTTGAAAGGGTGTTGTTCACAAGTGGATCAAGATGAAGATGGACATCAAAACAAGGTTTGTATCACCTCAATTCCTCAGATAATCCAAAAAATAGTCGGAGAGGCACTATGAAGGTAAAAAAAACCCGCATAGTTAGACATTAATGCATTACACTCAACATTGTTCATATGAGCATAGTCCGCTCAATATTGTTTAAAGAAATAATTGATTGCTCGAGATTTGCCAAAGGAGTAAATTCGATTAATTAAGAATGGCTAGGAAAAAGTATATGATATGAGGGATCCACATATGCTCACTCTTAAGATTGTTCAAAGAGTATACCTGATTACTCCCTATTGTATAAATAGTATATACGACTTAATAAAACCAAGACTTTTTGCTCTTATTCATGTTGTTAAAAGATGGGTTTTTATTATAAGTTGGTTTGTGGTCAAATCATAGGTTTGGTTATTCTAACGGTTCAATCTTTCAATTGTTCAAGTATGTCAGTTTTGGGGAAAGTTTCAAACAAGGCCGAAGATTAGAGGTACAAGAGGAAAAGAAGAAAATGAGGCTTAAGAAAAAAAACTTAAAGGAACGAAAATTTTTTTTAAACAACGATTTGCAAAACAACTTAACAAAGATTGAGGACATATCATTTAAGAAAGCCTTATAACAAAGAAGCACAAAACAAAAAATCAATAACTCATCTCAATTTGGCACACAACCCACTAAAAAGAGTAGGAAAAACAACACTGAAAATTTCAAAGAACTCACATTTTCCTTGTAAGAAATAAGATAAGAAAAAAGTGTTTGGTTAAAAAAGACTATAACTATAAAACAAAAATAAACCGCGAAATCAAAAACAGAAAACAAAAGATATATAAGAAAAATACACACGGTAAGACGAATAATCAAAGAGACGTGTATGAAAAATAAAACAAACGGAAGACGATGAGAGAAAAAGGTAAAAAGAGACCAAAATAAAAAAGGAGAAAAGTTTAGGAAAAAATTATTCCTCTATACTTTCTTCTAACCTTAGAGATAAAGGACAAATTTCCCCAAAATACAGTTGTAGCTGTTTTATTTATTATTTTTTTTAATTCATTTTTGTGAGAAAATTTTTCATAATTTGCCTTAATTCTTAGTTCAAGATTAATGGGGTGATTTGGAAGTAAAAAAAAATCACACCGGTTCTTTTTAAAGTTAATTATTCTTTTTTGGATTCAGATGTTTCTAATTTTGATCAACAATACAAATAAGGTGATATTGTTTGAGGTCATTGAAAACCTTAACATTTCAATTTGTTTAAAACCTCTTTGCTAGAAAAAATATTATTAGTCTTGTCGTAAAAAACAAAGCCTTAGTGAAGTTGTTTCATGCTTTCAGTAGCAATTCTAATAGCAGGTTTGCGTTTGTTCCAAGAGTTTAAGAAAAGTTTGTTCCAAGAGTTTAAGAAAACTAGTGCTTGTTGTAGTAGTTGCAGGAGCAAAGTTGAGTTTGTTCAAAGAGTTTCAACGAAAACTCTTTTTTGGTATCAATTTCAGAAGCACAAAACTCTTTTTTGGTATCAATTTTAGAAGCATAGTCTGAGTTTGTTCAAGAGTTTCAAAGAAAACTCATACTTATTTGTTCAAGAGTTTCAAAGAAAACTCATAATATAAGTATTTTTTGGGCAAAGTAGAGCTCTTGGTGAGAAAGTTTGGCAGCAAGAGTGGTGACCGGAGGTGGTATGCAAATCTGCATCTGGAATCCAAAAAACTGCACAAAATCTCAATAGACCAAACACAATAAAACCTGAAGTTCATATACAACCTAATCAGAGAATAGAAAAATAAACTTGTTAGTAATCAGAGAATAGAAAAATAAACTTGTTAGTAGTATATGACAGTTTTAGTTGAGACCCAGATTCATAGATCTAGGGTTTTGACTAGGCCCCTTGTAATTTTGAAAAAAATATAAAATCTAAAAAAATTTAAGATACTTTCAAAATTAAAAAGGAAAATGAGAGTGGTCCCCTACAATTATTCAAAATTAAAAAGATTATCTTCCTTAATTTTTAAAAAATAAAAAAAGGAAAATGAGAGTGGTCCCCTATAATTAAGGAATTAGTTTTAACATTAAAAAAATTATCTCCCTTAATTAATATTGCTTTTTTTTCAAAGAGTCGCTTATTTGTTGGCATTAAAATTAATTACATAATTTTATGTACATAATCTGCTTGCGAAATTATGTACATAATCTGTGTGCGAAATTATGTACATAATCTGCGTGCGAAATTATGTACATAATCTGCGTGCGAAATTATCTACATAATCTGCGTGCGAAATTATGTACATAATCTGCGTGCGAATTTATGTACATAATCTGCGTGCAAAGTTATTTACATAATCTACGTGTGAAATTATGTACATAAAATTATGTACAAAATTTGTGGGGACGACTCTTATTTTTTTTATTTAATTAAAAATGGCCATATTAATTATGGGAGAGAATCTTTTTAATGAGAGTGATCCCCACAATTAATATTCACTTATCTTTTTAATTTAGTTTATCTTTTTAATTTTTAATAGTTATTTATCCTCTTTAATTAAAAGAGAGAATCTTTTTAATTAGAGTGGTCTCCCAATTAATATCCTCTTTATAATTTAATTTAGTTTTATTTTTAGGTAGAAAATTGGAGGGGCCTAGATTGTATCATGGATACAAAAAGGGCTTTCCTACACCGATTTTCTCATTTGGTTATCTTTTAATTATTCACATCCTCTTCATACAGTTAAAATTAATTTATTAAATACGTTATATAATATTAATTATCAACATAAAGCAAGAGAATTTAAGGTACATAAAATTTTACAATTAAATTTGGACTGGATAAATCTACTACGAAAATGAAAAATTATTAAATTAATAGCATTGATATCATTTGAGTAGATATAAATTAAAAAATTAATAAAAACTGAAAAAATAATTAAATTTGAATTGTACACATTGATATCATTTTATATTTTTGTTATTAGAACAATTTATATTGATAATGATTTGTTTAAACTAACATAAAGAAGATTTTGGAAATACACAACAAATTGTTAAATCATCTATAATATCTTAAAAAATCTTCGTCATTATTGTTTTGGATATTATTTTAATTTGACATAAAAATGATTTTGTAAATATTTTTTCTAAAATTAAAATTTAATTGTTTTACTGCCATTTACTATAACAAAATTCAAAGATATTTTAAATATATTTTAACTTTAATTAACGACTTTACTAAAATATTTTTTATAGATTTTAAATTTTAAAAATCACTTTTTAAAAAAAATTTGGGGGACAGGAATCGTGGCAATAGAGGTTCCTGCTTTAATATAGATAAGATAAGATAAGATAAGAATACTTTTGGGGCTACGTGGATTTTAAAGAGTTTGGTCTCATTTTTGCATTTTTGGATATTAAATTAAAATATAAGTTATTGTTTATCGATCATTAGATATGCAAAATGAAAATCAAGGGTTAATTATAATAATGAATAAGGTTAACAAAAGTATTCTTTTTATTAGGTGATTGTTTATAGTTGATTTTATATCTATTAATATATAATCTATATATTTTAATAAATAGATTTATATTCATTAGTATATTATATATTTATGTTAGTCTTTTTTCTAACTTATGGTTGAAGTATAGTTACATATCGTGTATACACACGATTATAGTCAAAGAACCGATACATACATCTCCTATTTGAAACTTAAATCCATCGACGTCATATTATCGTCAACAAAACAAAGGGTATATAAGAGAAGGTCCATCAATCCTTATGTATCTATTGGCTCCAAAATTGTCACTCAAAACTGATTGTCCAAATAAAATACATTCAATGGCAAGCTGCATTTAAAAGCCAAATATTTACTCACTCACTTCAAACTCCTACTATCAAAATCAGAGTTGTTGAATCTACAAGTTTAACTTGAGGGAGTGTTAATAGATAGACGTATATTCATTAATATATTATTAATTTATGTTAATAGGTAAATTATATCGTTAGTTAATTATTTATCATCTTACTTTTTTCATGTCTTCTAATTTAAGCATGATTACTTGCCACCAGTGCGTATATACGATTTAAGTCAATGAAATAAAGTAGTCTTTCAACCTCGTATTTTCTACGATAATCAAGTATTAATAAATAAATCTTAAATATTTTTTTCTAAACAACAAGATTGTTTCCTAATTCTTAGTATTTGGTTTTTAATTATGGAGGGTCAACCAAACCGTCATAAGTCTATAAACTTAAATTACCAAAAACAAAAAATACAATAAAAACATCAAAATATAAATTAAACATACAAAAACAAAACTTAATATATAGATTATTAATACAAACATTAAGACATTTGTGTGAAGAACAAAAAAGACATGTAGTCAATCTTTTTGTTTTATTCCTCTTCTTCATTGATGTTTCGACCAAGAAGAAGGATTTTGCGGTTGACGCGGATTGCAAAGTGAGCATAAGGCTGAACACTTCTATAGAAGATAACGGCATCGCCAGGCTTAAGGTTTCTTTTGCTACGAACAAATGGGATCCACCCAACGGACACCACGGTCTTGTGATAGGAGCAGTTGATCCGCTTGGAGCACCGGAAACTCCAAAGCTTGCCACTCCTATTGACAAAATACATATATAATAAAGAGAAGATTGGTGAAAGAAGGTATTTTTTGTATCTTAGATACAAACTAGACACCCTAATTTTAACAATAAAAAATAAAGATAAATGAGTTGGATAACCATTAAAAGAGGAAAGATTTGAAAATTCTTCTCTCTCCTATTAATAATCAATTAAATTTATAATTTGTTATATTATAATAAGTAAAAGATTGTGTAGAAGGTATGATTCAAACTCTGAACGAGTTGCCCCTCCCTCCCACCCTTATACCAGTTGGACTAATTAAACTTTGTGTATTAATGATACACAATATTAATACACAATTTCAATTACACAATATTTATACATAATTTCAAATACACAATATTAATAAATAAAAGACTTGTGTAACCAAAACTTTGTGTACGAAATACCTTTCACTGAATTTCTTTTCTGAATAATATGTAGCTGCATTATGTATACTCGAGTCATTTTATATCGCTCGAGTATTTCGTACACAAGGTTTTTGGGACACAAGTCTTTTATTTGTTAACATTATGTATTTGAAATTATGTATCACTATTGTGTAATTGAAATTGTGTATGCTCGAGTATTTTGTACACAAGGTTTTTTGTTACACAAGTCTTTTATTTATTAACATGTTGTAGTTGAAATTATGTATCACTAGTGCGTAATTGAAATTGTGTATCATCAAAAGAATATACAAAGTTTAATTAGTTCAATTGGTATAAGGGTGGGAGGGAGGGGCAACTCGTTCAGAGTTCGAATCCTACCTTTTACACAATCTTTTATTTATATATTATAATTAAAAGATTATAATTAAGAGCAGAGAGAATATAAGGAGAGATTCTAGAAAAGTTTTAATTACTATTTTAACATATAAGGAGAGATTTTAGGAAAATTTTAATTACTATTTCCTATTTTAACATATCAGCAAATCCGTAATTATGAATCTTTTACACAATCTTTTATTTATATATTATAATTAAAAGATTATAATTAAGAGGAGAGAGAATATAATGAGAGATTTTAGGAAAATTTTAATTACTATTTCCTATTTTAACATATCAGCAAATCCGTAATAAGAAATCTTTTATTTAATATGGGAGAGAGAATATCTCCAAATTAGGTAATATATGTTATTGTTTTCTAATTAATCTTTTTCTACATAATTTTAAGTGCCTACTTTGTCTACCTATTACAAAACATACCTACTATATACATAAAAATACGTTATGTACCTACTAAACCAACTCACCCTATAATAAAACTACTATGTAAATATGACATATATCGTAAAAAAAAAATCCATTTTTTTACATTCTTACACCTGTCCTTCCCGAAAAAATCAACTTGGTGAGACCCGTTGAAGTCCGGGAGCTCACCAAGGAACTTGATGAGTTGTGGAGTGGCATTTGTGGTAATTTCTATACGTTGTGGCGGTTTAGTATGCACTAATAAGTCAAAATATGATGTCGTGTATGATTGGCATTTGGTTATTTAAAATAGATAAGGCCGTTTTATATTAACTGACCTCAACTTACAACCATAACACATCACTTTGGATAAGTCCCATTTTTTTCCCACTGCATAATTACATGGTAACATTTTTATTTTACAAGATGATTAGAGGTAATTAAAGCTAATTTTTCTTCTTTTTTTTTTTTTAATTTATTTCTCTTTGGATGTGTCCCGGATTTATCCCACTACATAATACATGGTTATATTTTTCTGAAAAAAAAAACTAAAATAAAATTATAAACATACCTATTTTAGTTTATATATATATATATATATTGATGATTTATTACAAGTACAAATATAACCTGTATAACGCTCTCCCTTGTTTGAGCGAGATTTCCGCTTACTCGATCAGATCATGGCCAAAAATCTCGCTTTTTGATTCTTGCTTATGAGACCAGATCGTTACCTAGTATCTCCCCTTCTCAATCAATCGGATTCTCTGTAAACTACCTTCTATGCCGTACGTCCTCCTGCACACAACAGTTGGACTCATCCCTCGCGACATCACAACATCAGATAGAAGGAGCCCCCGTACGTCCTCCTGCACATCCACGACTCTCCATCGTAACAGACAGCAAGGTCGCCGGACTGAAGCCAACGTCACCAAAGCTTGCCCTCTCCTCTCGCTGCAACGACTCGACGGGTCCCCTGCCTGGCGAGTGTCCCTGCAGGTGCGTAAACCAGGTGAGTCATACCCCCTTCTCCTCACATCTTTTCATGCTCTTTTCACATTTTCTCAATCGATTGACCACTTATGGATAACAAATTAGAATTAGGTTTATGATAGATTAACGATAACTTACGAATCAAAAAAGAGTTTATCATCATAAACATCCTTTTCTTGGCTTTTCTTTCTTTTGATTTTGTAAGAGACTAGTTGTTGAGTTGCAACCGTGCCCATCGATCCCGGATTTCTGTTGTGCCTATCGACACCAGGAGCAACCGTGCCCTCCTCCTTGTTGTAGTCCGGTATGTGAAGTCGAGCCTCCTATGTCCATCATGTATATTAACTCTGGTCAACGCTCTGCCCTAAAAACAAATACTATAGCAAACATGTTGAAGAAGCGCCTGATCTATCATTCTTGGAGCGTGGAACAACAATTCAGTTCGATCTGCACGGAAAGATGGACGTCCTATAGAATATATTGCATAGTGGGTGATGGATTAAGTTATTTTGAGGTGAACACTTTCTCAAACGGTAACCTTCCCTTCCTTTTTAACTCTTTAATCTTCTCCATTGAAATCAAGATGATTTGATTTCTTGCAAATTGCTAGACTGGAATTTGTATCGAATGTTCCTCCTATATAGCAATCCATCTGTTTCGGGTCCGACCGTTCCTAGTCATAGTTCATCATTATATATAGAAACATTTCTGAACTAGATTTTGGCATTCTGTTTGAATAAGATTTTGGCATTCCTTTTGAACTCTTTAATCTTCTTTTTTCTGGACACTGTTTGAAGAAGCAGAATGCCAAAATCTAGTTCAGAAATGTTTCTATCATATAATGATGAACTATGACTAGGAACGGTCGGACCCGAAACAGATGGATTGCGATATAGGATGAACATTCGATACAAATTCCAGTCTAGCAATTTGCAAGAAATCAAATCATCTTGATTTCAATGGAGAAGATTAAAGAGTTCAAAAGGAAGGGAAGGTTACCGTTTGAGAAAGTGTTCACCTCAAAATAACTTAAGCCATCACCCACTATGCAATATATTCTGTAGGACGTCCATCTTCCCGTGCAGATCGAACTGAACTGTTGTTCCACGCTCCAAGAATGATAGATTAGGTGCTTCTTCAACATGTTTGCTCTAGTATTTGTTTTTAGGGCAGAGCGTTGACTAGAGTTAATATACATGATGGACAAGGCTCGACTTCACATACCGGACTACAGCAAGGAGGAGGGCACAGTTGCTACTGGTGTCGATAGGCACCACAGAAATCCGGGATCGATAGGCATGGTTGCAACTCAGCAACTAGTCTCTTACAAAATCAAAAGAAAGAAAAGCTAGCAAACAAAAGGATGTTTATATATGCAATATGTTGATAATATACCAAGAAAAGGATGTTTATGATGATATCCTCTTTTTTAACTTCTGAGGGTTTAAAGAGCCAAGTCATGTTTCCAATTTGACACTCATCAAACTGGCTTCGAATATTACATCATCATATATCCTCGGAAGACCTCATCATAAACCTAATACCAATTTTTGATTTGTAAGTTATCATTAATCTATCATAAACCTAATTCTAATTTGTTATCCATAAGTGGTCAATCCTCCGATTGAGAAAATGTGAAAAGAGAACTGAGTTTAAAATTTAAATCATAGACTAAGACTTTGTTTACTTGTAGCTTATTTGTGCTTCATTTAGTTTATAAACCCTGAGTATAATTTTTGTAATTGTTTATTTGGGGATTAGTTTATTTTTCTATGAGTTTATTTGGGTTTATAAACCACTCAAAAATAGACTTTTCGAACCAAAGTTATTTTTGCTTGTGTGAGTTTATTTTTTAAACCCGATTTTGACCTTTTGCTTTTCCATCCCGATATTGTTTGTTTATCCTTGCGTATTCTACGTTATTGTTCGAGTTTTTTTAGGGACATGAGTGCCTTTTGAAGTAAAAGAAACTCCAAATAAACGGTCTTATGTGGTTTATGTATATACATAAACCCGTCGATAAATAAACTCATATAAACTCATTTAGTTTGTAAAACGAAAAATAAACCAATCTACAATTATACATGTCCTAAGTCTCATGAATGTAGCCCACCGGGACGTACGATTAGAACTATTGTGCTTGTTTAAAAGGATTTGATGTGTCATGTATATACATGGTGTATCGAGATATCGAATAAACTAATTGTCTTGCTACATAAAAACAGTACACGGTAAAAAAAACGACAACGACGCAAAATAATAATAAAAGGAAGAGGATAAAGATAAAAAGAAGACTTGCGCCAAACACAAGCAAATTGAAAAGGTTAAAATGGTTAACTAGATTTTTTCACCACTATCTTATATATATATTATAGGAGTAACATCTAAATCCATGTGTCTTAACTTGAGAACTCTAATGCCACATGTCATTTTAACAATTAATAACAACCTTAACTTTTTTAATTAACTTTTTTGAATCTTAAATCTTAAATCTTTAAATTCGGTAATTTCAATAAGTGTTAAAATTCAAAAATAATTACTAAAAATTTTACTCATATTTCTCCTCAACCCACAAACTTTTTTAAATCTTTTCATTATGTAATTTAAATGTATATTTTTTAATTGATGATATAGATTGGATAATTTTAAAAAAAAGTACCTAAAATCTTTTGTCAGCCTTATCAAAGAGTGTCTTATAAGTTTTCTACGTTGATTTTATCACATTATGTGTATTAAAACTTTTTATTAAATTTATAGTGCATAAGTTTAAAATAATTTTATATTTATGTCTATAATAGATTTTAAATCATATCCCGTGCAGGGCACGGGTAATACACTAGTTACTCTATTATATGTAGGGTAAAATTAGGAGTCTACAAAACAAAAACCTATAAAAATAGTTTATTTAACCCAATTCTTTCAATTAAAAATAAAAACAAACAGCCTTAAAAATAAACTGTATACAACACCGAATATGTGATAGAAAAGGCTAACACATTGTTTTATATCTGGAGAGCGGAACATATGAAATATTGTTTTCTTTTAAAAATATTTCTAATGTAAACTTTTATTTTTACACTTTTTAGTCATTTCAGGTAGCGTTGTGGTTTAATTGCTTACATAACGTTGAGATGATAAACTTATCACATCTTTTTTTTTGAAGCAAAACAGAGACGTATATTAAACGAGATCAATTCCCGCAAGCTCAATGATGTTATGCGGGAACTGATCGAACCAAACAGAACATACATCAGAATTCAAAAGCCTAGCCGCAAAGTGAGCGGTAGTGTTGGCCGAACGGCGAATATACGTAAAGGATACTAGAGAAAGGTTATTGAAAGACAAACAAACACGATCACAGATGGCTGAAATATAAGATAGCGAAATAGGAGCTTTGTGGTTCTTAGCGGCCTCGAGGTGCAGGGCCAGGTTCGATGCGTCCGTCTCAACTATAAGGGGAAAGTGTGCGAACTCCCGTGCGTACTCAACAGCGAAAGCAACTGCAAGTGCCTCAGCAAGAGGAGGAGGCATCATCCCAGGGGATCTTTTTGAAGCCACCATGAGAAGTGATCCAGATGAGTCATGCAATACAACACCGAAGTAAGTGTGTCCTTGTAGAACCGCCGCGTTAGTGTTGAGTTTCAGGTGTCCAGCCGGTGGACAAGTCCAGGAGGTAACCGGTCGGCGAATAGGAGTATTCCCATTAGCTGGTGAGAGTGGTGAAAGACTGATGAAATCTCCAACCAGGCGTTTAAGACTAGAACATAGTATTGTGGGAGAAGGCGGGTTTTCATCAAAAAGTGCTTTGTTCCTTAAAGTCCAGGAGACCCAGCAACAAGCAAGGAAATCAGAAATCCCAGCAGATCCCAATTCGGCACGGATCTCCTCGATGACAGTGGATGGTTCCGAGCGTGAAGAGCCCAAAAAGGACTGAAGCGAAAGCGACCCAAACCAAGCAGGCGCCGAGGCTTGGCAATCAACAAGAGCATGCCAGATTGTCTCGACATGGGTTGAGCATCTCGAGCAGATGGGGGAGTCAGTGACATGCCTGGAGTATAGTACCGAACCCACACTAAGAAACCCACAACATAATCGCCAAGCGAAATGTAGAACCTTTGGTGGAAGTGTACAACCCCAAATCGCAGCCCAAGAAGGGAGATCAAGAACTCTAGTCAGGCCCAACATACCGAGCCAATAAGCGGATTTGACGGTGAATACGCCAGACTGGTGAGCACCCCAGATTAGTTTGTCACTCCCCAGTGGAGAGAGCAAAGGGATAGAAGTGATACGCTCAACGTCAATGGGGGAGAAAGCAGAAGCTAGTGCAGCCGAATTCCATGAAAGAGAGTCCGGGTCGATAAATTCAGAGACAACAATATCCGTACTCATGCCGGGAAGGATAGTAGGACCTGCAAATCCGTGTTCAAGTGGCACCAACGGTCCGCAGCAGCTGCAATGTCAGAGCCGTCACCGACGAGCCAACACAATCCCTCCAGAAGAAGGGCTTTCGCACCCCAAATACTACTCCAAGGATAGCTAGGCCTCCACCCTCGAGACGAAGTTAGGAATGTTTGTGCCCGATAGTACTTTGCCTTAAGAACAGCGGACGCAAGACTGTCAGGTTTGGTGAGCAAACGCCATCCTTGGCGGGCCAGCAGGGCATCATTGAAGACGCGTAGATCCCGAAAGCCCATGCCTCCGTGGTTTTTGGGCTTGCACAACTCAGTCCATGTTTGCCAGTGAATCCTCCTCCTCGAGGGAGATGTTCCCCACCAGAAACGTGCCATCAACGCATGGATCTCATCAATAATTCCATTAGGTAAACGGAAAACAGACATGACATAGGTAGGGATACTCTGAATAACCGCCTTAATCAGAACCTCTTTTCCGGCCGATGATAAAAGTCGTTCTTTCCATCCCTGCGCTTTTTTCCAAATGCGTTCCTTAATAAAAGAAAATACCTCCTTTTTTGATCGTCCGATAAGTGAGGGGAGTCCCAAATATTTTACGTGGCGGTCCACTCTCCCCACCCCCAAACGTTCCGCGAGCACTACTTGCTGATGGGAGTCGACATTCCTGCTAAAAGCCACCTCTGATTTTTGCAAATTAATTTTCTGCCCTGAAGCTCTCTCATATTGACTGAGTAATTCAGTTATCTTAGAGCATTCTATCAGATTAGTTCTCGCAAATAATAGACTATCATCAGCAAAGAACAAGTGAGAAATAACAGGCGAACCTCGACAAACCGACGCACCATGAATTGCGGAAGAAGCCACTGCCTTCGAGATAATGTGTGAGAGACCCTCAGCTCCAATAATAAATAGGATTGGGGACAGTGGGTCCCCCTGTCTCAACCCACGTGTTGGTGTTACATAGCCGTCAATTGTTCCGTTAATCTTAAAAGAATAACGGGCACCCCTCACACAGCTCATAATCCGAGAGATCCAATCAGACGAGAAACCCAACCGACACATGATCTTCTCAAGGTAATTCCACTCCATACGGTCAAACGCCTTACTCATATCAAGCTTAAGAGCCAAAGTGCCATCCGACCCCAAAGTTTTGGTTTTGAGCATATGAAAAATCTCCATAGCAATGAGAGCATTGTCTGTGATCGATCTACCAGCAATAAAAGCACTCTGGGATTGTGAGATAATGGAATCGAGATGGGGTTTAAGCCGATTTACCATGACCTTCGTGATTAACTTGTAAATAACATTACAAAGGCTGATTGGCCTGAAGTCCGTTATTCGAGTTGGCTTCTTGATCTTGGGTATTAGTGTGATAACCGTGGAATTGATTAGGTCGAGAGAGAGGCCAGTGTTCCACCAGTCCAGAATAAAGGCAACAACATCGTGGCCTATGATTGGCCAGAAGGTTTGGAAGAACCGTGCGTGCATGCCATCACTACCCGGAGCCTTGTTTGGGTGCATTTGGTTCAGGGCGGTCCATATCTCATCGGGTGTAGGAGGCATGTCGAGGCCATTGTTGACGTCCGTAGAGATCCGGGTAGGGATTCCATCAATGAAAGCATCCATTTCGGCAGTAGAAGGTCTGCGAGTTGAGAACAAGTCAGTGAAAAAAGTTGTAATCGTACCGGTAATATCCTCGTGAGTTGTACAAGAAAATCCCCGATCGTTAATGAGCTCAGATATGTGATTAGTGGCATTCCGTTGGGAGGCTTTATGCATAAAGCCGTGTTCCGATCGCCATCACGTAATTCATTCACTCTTGCTCGTGCATGCCAGTAGCTCTCCTCTTGTTTGAATAGCTCATCCAGCTGTTTGGACACAATTACCCCCCTTTCGAGAATCAGTACGCTCGGATGCCTTGATTGTAGCTCTTTGAGTTCATTTTCCAGGGCTTCAATTTTGGCTTTTCGTTCCCGGAAGACGCAGTGCGACCAGGCCGAAAGAGCATCCGCACATGCCCCAATTTTCATCGGTGCGTTACCATAGGAGTGTAACCAAGTATTCTTAACAACATTCCCACATTCTGGATGTGAGAGCCATAGAGATTCAAACCTGAATCGTCGTCCTCGTTGTGTTCTGGACTGAGGGGCAGACGTGAAAGTTTGTAGCATGATCAGAGCGTGGTCAGAGTGGAGACGTGGAAAATGAGTGACCCTAGTGTGCGGATAAAGTGATTTCCAATCATATGAGGCAAGGAAGCGGTCGAGCCTCTCCCGAATGCACGTGGCATTAGTAAGACCCCGTTCCCATGTTAGGCGGGGCCCCTTTTGGCAACCCAGATCCACCAGCCCACCATCATCCATAGCGTGCTTAAACTCATTCATAGCTCGTTGCGAACGTGGCAATCCCCCCTCTTTTTCGGATGCTAGAAGTATTTCATTGAAGTCTCCTAGGACAACAATAGGGGCTGTATTGTGTCCACAAATGTCTCTCAATAGCGACCATGTGAGGTGCTTGTTACGAGTTCCAGGCCACCCATAGATGCAAGCTAATGTCCATGAAACGTTATCACATGTGGTGACATTAGCTAAAATATGATGCTCAGAATAAGATTGAATTGCGACCGACACGTTTTTCCACCAGAGGCCAAGTCCACCCGACCTCCCGTTCGAGTCAAGACAAAGACCGTGAGTGAAACCACACTTCCGTTTGACCACCTCCAAGTCATGTTGGGCAATCTTCGTTTCCATTAAGAATACCACATCCGGGCAATGTTTCCAAGTCCATCCTTGGAGTGCACGAACTGTTGGGGCATTGCCCATCCCCAAACAGTTCCAGCTGAAGATTTTCATTGTTCTTCGCGGGCATGGATATCCATGCGCGCTACTTGATTGTCTACAATCATAGAGGTTGATTCATTTGGCTTCTGTTTTTTCCCTTCCGCCTTGTCTATGCTGATGAGTGGCGTAGACTTTCGTTTGCTTGATAAAGTGATGGCTTTTTGTGTTGTGTTACGAGCTTGTGATTTTATATTGACTCTGCGTCGGCCCTGAGGGGATTGAGGAGTGGTGGATGTTTTGGGTGATGTGGGGACTACGTAGTAAGGTGTGAGTGGTGGTTGATCAACAGAAAAGTTTGGTTGCGTGATATTGGGCATTGTCACAGAGGCAGTGGGAATAGCGTTGGATGGGCCACAAGCAGCATTGGGTGTTGGATATGGTTGAGGTGTAACCCCATCATCATTCTGAGGAGAGGAATCAGTTGGGTTTGCCGCCATGGCCTTGTAGCGCCTGAACCAAACATGCTCCTTATCAATTGTTTCCTGCCTAAGTCGACCCTTACTCATTGGAGGTGATGCACGAAGCCAGGAACCAAATTGCAGGTCATTGTTTGTTGTTTGGGAAATGTTGGGGCAGGTTTTCACAAGGTGACCAATCCGTCCACATGAGAAGCAGAATAAGGGTAGACGCTCATATTGGAGCTTTAGGGTAGTCTGCACTCCTTGTAAAAAGACCGTTACAAGGCGCCACAGCGGTTTGGTAACATCCATTCTCACCCTCACCCGGAGGGTTCCTCCCAAGCCAAGGAAATCTGCGTCGTCCCAACTTATGAATTCTCCGATTCGGTTTCCTATAGCTTTTGCCAATGGTAAGGTTGCATAGCCAAGCGGGACTGCCTTGGTAACCACCCAGAAGTCCGAGTGCGTGAAGGCTAGTGAAGTAGGACTAGTACCTGGTGGAATATGTTGGAGAATCAGTAGTGCATCATCAAAGCACCATGGACCGTTGTTGAGAGCATTGTCCAAATCTGCCTTACTGAAGAACTGGAAGACAAAAAGATCTTCATCAATGAGGCGTGTTGCTAAACCGTTTTTGGGAGACCAAACACCTTTGAATGTATTCATCAATGCCTGCGGATTGTAACGGCGGGGTGCCATGATTTTTCCGGCTAGGCATAGACGAAGGCGTTGGAGGTCATCGTCAATGCCCTCCACATGAACTGGTTGGATTTCGCTGTCAGTTAACCGGAGGCCGGCGAGGTTCAAGTCCAAATCCGCCATCTGTGAGCAGTTGAGCAGTAACTGAACCCTAATAGGGTATAACCAATGATTGGCGATGTATTTGTGAGATATGACAGAGGATGTTACTGGGGGGTTGAATGTTTTGGGAATGAGTGGTGATTGATTGGTAGGGAAGGTGGGATGAGGCACAGAGATCGAGAAAATCAAGAAAACCTAGAGAAACTAGGAGGGGACGCCAAAGGGGCGAAAATCGTCAAAGCGGACGAGCCTAATCTTAATTGTACTTAATTACGATTCTAAACTTATCACATCTAAAGTTGAGAGATTGCATATCTAATCGGATGGAGTCTAAGTCTAAGTCTAATTAATCAATTTTGTTCCTATAATCTCAGCTTCATCCCATAATCTCATATAGAATGGAGTCTAAGTCTCATGAAAATATATGGTTTGAGTCATATCTGATTAAGATGGTGGTTGTGTGCTCTTGACAGCGGAGTAAAATTCTTTGAAGATAATTTTTTTAGCCCATAAAGTAAGGGGTTTAAGCCCCATATCCTTGTTATCAAGTTAACAAGATCACTGTTATTACAAACTTTGTTAGCAAGAAGCCAGGAAAACGAGTTCTTAAAACCATAAGAGCAAGTAAATAAGAAGTGATGAAAACTATATGTTGAGTAATTAAGGAGGTCGTGGGTGTATATATATAGACGTTGGGATGATGGTTATTGTAGTATAGTTTGAAAGTAAAAAGTATAAGGCACTCACGACCAGTATTTAACCGCATATTCAAATTTTATGTCAAGTTAATTATTTTAGTAGGGTTGGGCATGGTACGGGACGGGATTGAGGTTGTCTTGCGTCCCACCTTGCAAATAATAAGCGGGACGAGACACAAATGATAAAAAAAGCTAGATAACTGTATAATCCGGAATTTTTTTTCCGTCTATTTCCGTTAGAAAATAGATCTCGATCAGTTGACCCATATCCGTCTGCTTAGTTAGACAGATTATTATAGGATTCATTATTTTATGTAGATTCATTCACATAAAATGATAAAATCTTTTAGGTAGTTTATCATTTTATGTAGCTTACTTCCGCATAAAATGATAGAATTCTTAACCGATCTTAAACTATAACAAACTCCATATCCGTCTAGTCCGTATATTTATGTGTCGGGATCTTGTCCGGCCAGAAACTCGCTAATTTAAGGAGCCCAGCCGCAGCCAGTTTAGCCCATCTGCTACTCTATATTCAGCTCCAACGGATCCAGCTTCTGCAGCCTAGTTCCTCTACAGCCCAGCTCTTTTGCAGCCCAGCTCTTTTGCAGCCAGCAGCCGCCTACTGCCTCTTCCAGCCCAGCGTCCATTCCAGCCCAGAAGAGTTGTTGTCTTGCCTCTCCAGCCCAGCGTCCAATTCAGCCCAGGAAAGGAATGTTGTTCCGCCTTCTCCAGCTCAGCAACGCCAGCCGTTTTATGAAGATCTCAGCAGCCGTTACACGAGATTAATGCACACACAATCTGCACCTTCCTTCCCCAATTATTCTTCCTATTCAGCCGGATTCTTCACCACATACACGCTGAACCAATCTCCTTCCTTCTCAGCGCAGCCCCTTCTCTTCTGTCTACGGATTTCAACAGCAACACGTAATCCTTCTTCCACACTTACCAACCGTCAATTGCAGCCAGTGTAATCTGCAACGGGTCCACACCAACCTTCTGCACACACCCAGCAGCGTCAAGAGGTAAGTGCAGCAATCTTGTTCTTCCGTCTTCACCTTATTCTCTCTACCGACCCATCTGTGTACAGCACTCACCCTCCTTCTCTACTCGTTCCTTCGTCCGGCACTGCTAGGCCTCAAACTGCAGCCACCTACATAACCGAAAGGTTGAGTCCATCGAGTTACAGCTACTGCAAAGAGCCGTCTCCTTCTGTCCCTATTGGTAAGACGATCCTTCCCCATCTGTTATCTTCTGGATATCATAGCTACAATGACTCATTACCCTTCTTTTTATTCCGATCAAATTCCCAACGGTTGCAGCAGTGAGATCGACCAACACTTACAGATTAGTGGTGCAGATCGGAACCAACAACGAATTACCCTTTTAGCTGCAACCCGGTAAGAGCCTATACTTGGTTTAAAATAGGTTCCTGATTAGTCATGATGGGAAGGTTATTGTATAAGCTTATGTATGCATACCAATTCCGTAATGTTAGGCTGATGAGCTGTTGTAATTCGACCTTGGACATAGAAGATAGTAATAGGTAGCTGCTGAGTTTTATAAATAAAATAATAGAAATAAGGGGCTGCTGTAAAATTTATTTTTATGCCTTCAGCTTTTAAGTTATAAACTGCCATCTTGCCGACCAATGTTTGAGCGTTTGGATGAAGATCCACCGTTGAATTTTGGATATGTTGTAGAAGGATATATGTAGTTTAGCATATTAAAATTTGGGAAGAAATGAACGGTCGGATTAAAAGTTATAAGCTCCCGAAGTTAGGTAGTTGAGCAGTTTTGGTAAACCTAGATTTTTGGTTAAGTATGGGAATAATAAGTGTAGTAGTCAACTTTGTGAATTTTTATAGGAATAATGGTTGAACAGTTTAGAGGAATTTTTTCTCCTAAGGTTAGATAGAACCTCATAGATGATCTAGAGATTTAATTCGGAATTATTATAAGTTGTTACGAATTTTATATTTAGAACCGAAGTTAGACCTTTACGATCTTCCGGAAAATAGAAACATAGGAAAAATGTCAGTTTGGACCCAAACAAAATTTTAGGAGTTAGAATATGATTTTAGAACCTCAATTAGGGGTTTAGACATGAATTCTAGATTTTTCGGGAATTTCGGGACCAAGGGTAAAATGGTCATTTTACCCTAAATTAACACTGTAACTAATTATGTCTTAATACATTATTCAATCTTAGAAGTCTTAGACTTCTAACTACGTGAGAGTGTGCTAATGCACTTATCGCCTTTGGCAGGCAACTGAGTTGCTACAGTTTACAGAACGAGTGGTTTATAAAGAGTCGAGCTTTATATCAGGTAAGTCCTTTGGGCTTACTTAGCTGACTTCTAAATATGAGTATAAATGATGATGGTGGTGTGTGATTGAAATGTTTAGAGAGATAGGTTGTGATATATAATTACCGACCTATATTTTGGCCTAAGAGTAACGGGCGGTGACATTCTACTCAGTAACTTGCGAGCGCTGGGAGTTTCTTTAGGGACTAGTCCATACTTGGTTTGTAGTGATGCTACTAGTAGAAGTCAACTAGACCTACACCAGTTGGATAAGGAACGGAGGCGAGAACTGATAATACTTCTCGTGCCACAACTTAAATTGAATAATGTGAATCACTTAAATAATAGATAATAAACGGTTGAGTGCCAGCATGATGTTTGTTTATTTTGTTTCTGCTTGTGTTTGTGTTGTTATCATTTTTGCTTATATTTTGGATAGTTAGCTAACTGTTGATATGTTGTTTAGATTTGCCACAGGTTAGAGCAGATGCCGAGTGATCCAGACGGTAGTGGTCAGCCGCGGTGTCGTACTTTAGGATGTTTTACCATTTCTTCATTTGTGGGATTTACAGTTGAACTTTGTTTCCTTTAGTACTTTGTTATAATACGTTTTCCGGCTGTAGTTGATCTGGTCACATTCATACATTGTTAAACACTATTTTATGATTTCTGGTTTTCCTTATCTGTGCCTTGTTGTAAGATCTTGTTAAGTTGTTGTCAAACTAAGGCCGGGACCCACTGTGCGGTCCTAACCAGTAACTCCCTAAGTTGTAAAATTTGGGGTGTTACAACATGGTATCAGAACCAGGTTTTGGTCGAGGACAGACTCAGGGGAGGTCCAGCTACCACTCTACAGTTCAGACCTCCGGTGGAGGTCGACAGTGCTTTAACTGTGGTGGCCGTGATCACATTAAGACAGACTGCCAGAAACCACCTATCACTTGCTTCACTTGTGGGAAGCCGGGACACAGAGCTACTTTCTGCCGTCAAGGTAAGGCCCCTTCACAGCAGGGATCTTCTCCTGCAGGTGCTGAGAGGAGTGTACAGAGACCTCCTCAGTACCGAGCTCCGAGTCAGCAGCAGCCACAGTACCGGGCTCCAGGACATCCTGCTTCATACAGTACGGCACAGGGATCAGGTCGTGGCAGGGGACGTGGTAGTACCACTGACACCAGAGGAGGACCATCGAGAGTGTTCGAGCTGAGGAACACTGAGCAGCCTGCAGCACCTGTGACCACAGGTACTATTTGGATCCATGACTTACCTGTGAGAGTTTTATTTGATACGGGTGCTACGCACTCCTTTATATCAAATGCATGTGTAGATAGGTTGTCCTTAGCTACAGTAGAGGGCGTACCTTTTGTGGTTGGGTTACCATATGGGGGTAAGGTGAGAGGATCTCGAGAGATTTATGACTGCCCTATTCATCTAGGAGGCCGGATTTGGTTAGTAAATTTTCTAGTCATGCCCTTAGCACATGAGGACGTGATATTGGGAATTGATTGGATGACTAGACATGGAGTAGTCTTAGATATTGGTAGGAGGACTGTGACCGTCGCCACCGAGGAGGGTCACAGAGTTATATTCCGAGGTTGGGACCTCGGAAAGTCCGGCACAGTTATCAGTGCAGTGAGAGCAGCCAGACTGATAGCACAGGGTTGCGAGGCCTTCTGGTGTTATGCCATGAAGGAGCGCAAGAGCCTGACAGTAGAGGAGATACCAGTCGCATGCGAGTTTGCAGAGGTCTTCAGGGACGACTTACCAGGGCTACCTCCACAGAGGAGTGTGGACTTTAGCATCGAGTTGGAGCCTGGCACGAGACCGATCTCGAAGGCTCCGTACCGCATGGCCCCGATAGAGCTGCTTGAGCTGAAGAAGCAGTTAGAGGAGTTAGCAGAGAAGGGCTTCATACGCCCTAGTGTTTCTCCCTGGGGCGCACCAGTGTTATTTGTGAGGAAGAAAGATGGATCGATGAGGCTGTGTATCGACTACAGGGAGCTGAACAAGGTCACCATCAAGAATAAGTACCCACTGCCTCGCATAGATGATCTGTTGGACCAGCTGCATGGAGCGTCAGTATTTTCGAGGATAGATTTGAGATCGGGGTATCACCAGCTGAGGGTGAGAGATCAGGACATACCTAAGACGGCATTCCGGACTAGGTATGGTCACTATGAGTTTGTAGTGATGCCATTCGGGCTCACTAATGCGCCAGCAGTATTTATGGAGTTGATGAATGGGATTTTCATTGACTTCTTAGACCAGTTTGTAGTGGTCTTCATTGACGACATTCTAGTTTACTCTAGAAGTCGAAAAGAGCATGCCGGACACTTGAGGACAGTGTTACAGATTCTACAGGATAGTCAGCTATATGCTAAGCTATCCAAGTGTGAGTTCTGGATGTCAGAAGTGGCTTTCCTAGGCCATGTAGTGACTGCTGAGGGGATTAAGGTCGACCCAACGAAGATTGAGTCAGTGTCCTCTTGGCAACCTCCGAAGAATGTCAAGGAGGTTCGCAACTTCCTTGGATTGGCAGGGTATTACCGTCGGTTTGTGGAAGGGTTTTCCCTGATCGCCTGACCACTTACTTCTCTCCTAAGGAAGACTACTCGGTTCGTCTGGTCTGAGCCGTGTCAGTAGAGTTTTGAGGAGCTGAAGAGGAGATTGACGTCTGCTCCGATCTTAGCACAGCATGAGGGTACAGAGGACTTTGTAGTGTACAGTGACGCATCCAAGCTGGGCTTGGGGTGTGTCTTGATGCAGAGGGGTAAGGTCATAGCTTATGCGTCTCGACAGCTGAAGACGTATAAGGAGAACTACCCCACTCATGACCTAGAGTTAGCTGCTGTGGTACATGCTCTTAAGATTTGGCGTCATTATCTCTATGGAGCGACCTGTCAGATCTTCACAGACCATAAGAGTCTGAAGTACATATTCACTCAACGGGAGTTGAATAACCGCCAGAGGCGGTGGCTAGAGTTGATCAAGAATTTTGACCTTGAGATTTTCTACCACCCCGGAAAGGCGAATGTAGTTGCTGACGCTTTGAGTCGGAAAACGCCTCGGGAGAAGGCGATAGCTCGGTTGACAGTACAGCCACAGTTACAGAGAGACTTAGCGTGGTTGGAGGTAGAGATCCAGTTCACCGATACAACTCATCAGTTAGCCACCTTAGAGTTACTTCCTGACCTGTTGGGTGAGATCCGACAGAAGCAGGAGACCTGTCCGATGTTGACCCGGATCCGAGACCGGATGTCACGAGATGAGGCACATCAGTTCACTATTGGTGCCGATGGAGTAATGAGACGGCAGGATCGTATCTGTGTGCCATCAGACGGTGAGCTGAGACAGAGGATACTAGGTGAGGCTCATGCTACCCCTTACTCCGTACATTCAGAAGCGAGTAAGATGTATAAGGACGTGAGACGTTCCTTCTGGTGGGGTGGTTTGAAGCCCGATGTGGCCCGTTATGTAGCCCAGTGTGCGACCTGTCAGCAGGTCAAGATTGAGCATCGTAGATCCGGAGGAGAGCTCCACCCACTTCCAGTACCACATTGGAAGTGGGAAGATATATCTATGGATTTTGTTACCGGATTGAGGCCCAGCAGAGGTTTTGATGTCATTTGGGTGGTGGTAGACCGGCTGACGAAGACCGCACGTTTCATTCCGATCAAAGAAACGTGGCCGGTGAGTCGTCTAGCAGAGGAGTTCACCAGACACATTGTGAGACTCCATGGAGTACCGAGGACTATCGTCTCCGACAGGGATGGACGTTTTACCTCGAGGTTTTGGCAGCAGGTACATACTGCTCTGGGGACGAGTCTCCACTTTACCACTGCCTACCACCCACAGACAGACGGTCAGTCCGAGAGGACCATTCAGACCCTAGAGGACATGTTGCGGGCATGTGTGCTAGATTGGGGACATGTATGGCCAGATCACCTCCCACTAGTAGAGTTTTCATATAATAACAGTTGGCATGCTTCTATTGGGATGACACCTTATGAGACTTTGTACGGACGGAGATGTCGTACACCGTTGTGTTGGGATGAGCCTAGCAAGGCTGATGGAGTAGTACCAGACCAGATACAGGATGACATCACCCGGATTGCCTTAGTCCGGGAGAGGATGTTAGCAGCTCAGAGTCGTCAGAAGTCCTACGCCGACAAAAGGCGTCGACCTTTGGAGTTTAGAGTAGGTGCACAGGTGTGGTTGAGGGTGTCACCTACGAGAGGAGTTAGACGTTTCGGCATTAAGGGGAAGCTGAGTCTCCGATATGTCGGTCCATTTGAGATCTTAGAGAGAGTCGGAGAGGTTGCCTACCGACTAGCACTGCCACCGAGATTAGAGGGAGTACACCCAGTTTTTCATGTATCTCATCTGCGAGGGTACATACCGGATCCTAGACACGTCATCAGTCATGAGGATCTGATAGTCGAGCCAGACCACACTTTTGTGGAGTACCCAGTAGCCGTCCTAGAGCGTAGCATTAGGCGCCTGCGTTCTAAGGAGATACCGATGCTGAGGATTCAGTGGTCTAGACGAGGAGTTGATGAGGCTACCTGGGAGACAGAGGAGAGTATTAGACGTAATTACCCTGAGTTCCTTGCGGAGTTAGCCGCTACCTCAGTACCGACGGGTTAGTACCGAGACGATACCTTATATGACTGCTGTGATTATATGTTTACATAATTGTTTATGTCTATGTGCTTGATGACGTGAGTAGTTGCATGCTAGAATATAACTCTTGAGGGGAAAGGTATGGGGTAGGTACCTTATTCCAAGTTTCGGGACGAAACTTATTTTAAGGGGGTACTGATGTAAAATCCGGAATTTTTATTCCGTCTATTTCCGTTAGAAAATAGATCTCGATCAGTTGACCCATATCCGTCTGCTTAGTTAGACAGATTATTATAGGATTCATTATTTTATGTAGATTCATTCACATAAAATGATAAAATCTTTTAGGTAGTTTATCATTTTATGTAGCTTACTTCCGCATAAAATGATAGAATTCTTAACCGATCTTAAACTATAACAAACTCAATATCCGTCTAGTTCGTATATTTATGTGTCGGGATCTTGTCCGGCCAGAAACTCGCTAATTTAAGGAGCCCAGCCGCAGCCAGTTTAGCCCATCTGCTACTCTATATTCAGCTCCAACGGATCCAGCTTCTGCAGCCCAGTTCCTCTACAGCCCAGCTCTTTTGCAGCCCAGCTCTTTTGCAGCCAGCAGCCGCCTACTGCCTCTTCCAGCCCAGCGTCCATTCCAGCCCAGAAGAGTTGTTGTCTTGCCTCTCCAGCCCAGCGTCCAATTCAGCCCAGGAAAGGAATGTTGTTCCGCCTTCTCCAGCTCAGCAACGCCAGCCGTTTTATGAAGATCTCAGCAGCCGTTACACGAGATTAATGCACACACAATCTGCACCTTCCTTCCCCAATTATTCTTCCTATTCAGCCGGATTCTTCACCACATACACGCTGAACCAATCTCCTTCCTTCTCAGCGCAGCCCCTTCTCTTCTGTCTACGGATTTCAACAGCAACACGTAATCCTTCTTCCACACTTACCAACCGTCAATTGCAGCCAGTGTAATCTGCAACGGGTCCACACCAACCTTCTGCACACACCCAGCAGCGTCAAGAGGTAAGTGCAGCAATCTTGTTCTTCCGTCTTCACCTTATTCTCTCTACCGACCCATCTGTGTACAGCACTCACCCTCCTTCTCTACTCGTTCCTTCGTCCGGCACTGCTAGGCCTCAAACTGCAGCCACCTACATAACCGAAAGGTTGAGTCCATCGAGTTACAGCTACTGCAAAGAGCCGTCTCCTTCTGTCCCTATTGGTAAGACGATCCTTCCCCATCTGTTATCTTCTGGATATCATAGCTACAATGACTCATTACCCTTCTTTTTATTCCGATCAAATTCCCAACGGTTGCAGCAGTGAGATCGACCAACACTTACAGATTAGTGGTGCAGATCGGAACCAACAACGAATTACCCTTTTAGCTGCAACCCGGTAAGAGCCTATACTTGGTTTAAAATAGGTTCCTGATTAGTCATGATGGGAAGGTTATTGTATAAGCTTATGTATGCATACCAATTCCGTAATGTTAGGCTGATGAGCTGTTGTAATTCGACCTTGGACATAGAAGATAGTAATAGGTAGCTGCTGAGTTTTATAAATAAAATAATAGAAATAAGGGGCTGCTGTAAAATTTATTTTTATGCCTTCAGCTTTTAAGTTATAAACTGCCATCTTGCCGACCAATGTTTGAGCGTTTGGATGAAGATCCACCGTTGAATTTTGGATATGTTGTAGA